>CAJNIZ010002238.1:10119-21129 GCA_905231905.1 Symbiodinium pilosum | reverse complement strand
CTATGATGCAGTACAGACTCTCAACTTGCTTCAGATTGCATTACAATGCTTGACTCTGTGCTGTGAATGCGGACATGCTTTGCCATGGTGCGGATGTGCATTCCGTGAGTGCAGACATGCATTGCCATAGTGCGGGTGTGCATTCCGTGAGTGCAGACATGCATTGCCATGAAATGTGTGCGGTCTGACCCTGCTTGCACGAGTCACTTAGCTCAAGACCCTATTGCGGGAACTACACATGTGAGCCGAAACAGCACAAGCAAACCCGGCATGTCAACATTCAGTTCGAACGATATGAACAGCCATAGGCATGTTTGCACAAAATAGTTAGTCAATGGACTGATAACTGGTGTAAATCCTTTTCCGGCCTCCGAGTGCAGCATGAAGGCGATTCCATCGAGTTACGCTTGGCGGTTCTGGAATTAAAAAGTGATTGCCCCTCCAGTTTCGGATCAGACCCCACATGCTCGACCACATTCGATAAATAGAAAACATTAACTAGAATGTTCGAGTGTATCGACAATCAGTACATCCATACTCCGCGGGGCCACAGGAGCCGCCTCGGTCCAAGTCGCGCGGCAGCAACACGTGACCCAACAACACCAGATTATTGAACGCGCTTCACAGGCTTCGCGATTGCTTGGTCACTAACCAAAGATTCCAAGTAGTGTAGAAACCTGCAAATTTGCCGAAATCGCTCCTTCTAATCCTTGCATAGCTACAGTATACTATATACACCCCTACATTGACCCAACTGAACCCCAAGAATCCGTTTTGTTTGGCTTGAGGGGGGGATACTTAAACCCTGAACCCTAAACATTTGAACTTTAGGGTTTAGAGCGTGGGAATTCCTGGAGGAAGAAAGCTGAGAGACGCACAAAGCTATGGCAGCGGTATATATAAGGGCATATACGGGTGAGGGGTAGGGTTTGGGTTTAGGGTTAATGAAGGTTATACTATATGAACTACTTTCTAAACTCCTAGTATCCCCCTTAATAACCCCTTATTGTAGTGCCCTATATAATCCCCTATATAACCCCCTTTAAAGAAGTTTAAACTACAGCTCATATAGGGATAATGGAACTGAACATTTTTGGGCGGCCCTATGCAATTGCTCCTCAAGCACCTCTACACTCACTGTGATGCGTCCGCTGTTTAGGGTTTAGGGTTTAAGGTTTAGGGTTTAGAGTTTAGGGTATTGCGACAAGAAATGTATCAGGTTTGCTTACGGTATGTGCCAATAGCCCAGAGGGGGTTGTGCCATGCATTGGAGGTGTGTTGTTGGAGGTGGATGGGAGGTTGGTGTATGGTGCAAAGGGAAAGGGGAGTTGCTTTATGGGTAGGACTTTGTAGGTTGTGGGAAATCCAGTTCCAGCAGCGCACCACGGCCGCCGAGGAAGGTGCAGCGGTTCAACGGCAACTGCCTGGATGCAGACTTGCCCGTGCCAGTCTGCGAAGGGCACCGGGGCGCGTCATCGCCAAAAGGAGGGGCCCAGTTATTCTCGCCACTCACTTGCGATAAGTGTACTGTTGACGGACAGAGGCTGCATGATCATAAGTGTACTACAGTACCATAATTGCAGGGGTTGAGGTAGTTGGGGAGTTGTCAAAACTATTGGCCCCTTGTTGGATCCCATGTACACTGCGTCCTCCCAAGTTTGATCCAAAAAACGGAGCACATTTTGAAGGCTCCCCGCGCAGTAGGGTCGTACAGGGTTTTGTCCGTCATCCGTAATACCATGATTTTTGGACGGTCTCTTCGGTGGCGCCCACCAATTTAGGTTTAGGGTTCAGGGCTTAAAGTTTAAAGGTTTAGGTTTCGGAGGTGTGTTGGGTCATTCGCCCTTACAATACATAGCAGTTGCCCAAAGAGGTAATGGACTCACCCATAGTTCCTAAACGCATCGAGGATGCCAAACGCTTAACGAGAAACCTATACATGCCTAGAAAACGCCCACATACCACAGATCGCTATATACCCCTACATATCCCGATATAGTCCGATATACCCTGCTATATACAAATATACATACCCCCTGAACCCTAAACCCCAACCCCTAAACCCTAAACGTAAACCCTGAACCCTAAACCCTAAGCCCTAAACCCCAAACCCTAAACACAAAACTCAAATCTTCAAAACATCCCCAGGAAACAGGCCAGGACCACTGCCCTTCCTCAACAGCTGGCCGAGCCTGACGGAAGCTGAGGAATGATGGCTAGGGTTTAGGGTTTAGGGTTTGGGGTTTCGGGTTTGAGGTTTAGGGTTTTAATACTACGTAATACTAATACTAACTCTAATACTAATACTTAGACTACTACTAATAATAATACTAATACTAAAACTAATACTAATACTGGTACTACTACTACCCGTACTTATACCAGTAGGATTCAGGCCGGATCCTCAAAGAATTTGATTCAGGACCCGAAATTGTTTGGGCGGGGGAGGGGGGGGGGCCAGAAACATTAGTGATCATGGGTGAGGCTTTATGGAAATGCTGGGAGATCCTCAAGAGATTCCTTTAGCAGCTCCTCATAAGGACAACCAGAATCCCGTCCCACTGTCCTGAAGGGCACTCCCGTTTTCGAGCAAGCCCCTAAACCCTAAGGCCCTCCTAAACCGTACAAAGCCTAAAGCCAATGTGGATAAGAAACGTTTGAGGATAACTCGAATCCCAACAACCACTAAAATCTTGATCTGACCATGCACCTGAAACAATTCCACTTGTGAGCCGGATGGGTTTGTCAAAACACGGGGCCTGAGGGGCCCTAGGATCATTTACTCGAAAAAAACACATGTAAGTCATACAATAGCCCAAGGAAGATAACAGGACAATGGAAAGCGACGAAGAACCAGTGGCAAGCAATGAAAACCGATGGGAAGCAGGCAAAGGGGAAAAACAAGCCGCGAAAAGCTGGATGATGTCCAACAACCTAGCGAAGCAAACAAACAAACAAACAAACAAACAAACAAACAATGGTTTAGGGTTTTCAGGGTTTAGTTTAGGGTTTAGGGTTAAGCAAACAAACAAGCAAGCAAGCAAGCTAGCAAGCTAGCAAGCAAACATACAAAAGTGGAAAGGAAGGGAGCAGGGAGGAAGATGGGAAACAGCAAAAAGGAAAAGTCCTTGAAAACAAGACATCCCACCCTCCCCTATACTAAATATTTGGATTTGTGTATGTCACCGCATGTTGCATATTATCATGCGGTGTGGGGAGGGTTTTTTCTATTGTTATACTTCTTGGAGGGAACTTGACGCGGATCAACGAAATTTCAAATCCTGCAGCAGACCCCAAACTCGAAAACCTTCCCCAACCCAAAGCCCTACAGAACGTCATCCCTTCATACTAATAGCAAACACTCCCCTATCACTAACCCTCAATATACCCCCCACTATATGAGGTCTGCCAGGGGGAATATTGAACATTAGGGGTTGGCAGGAGAATTCATGTCAGGCTAGAGAGGTTCGACCCCAAACAATCAAGATGAAGATAAACGCCCCAAACCCTAAACCTTTTAACCCTGAACCCTGAACCCTAAAACCTTAAACTCGAAATCCCAACCCCAAAGCTGCACGAAGACACGAAACAGTCCTCACGGGTTACCCTTACTACCCCACCCCCCCTAATACTACCCTCCCCTACCCTCCTCCTTAAGTAACAGGGACCAAATAATAGGGCTATAGGCCCCAAATACCATCAATATTGATGGCATTTGGGCCCTAAGACCCTATTATTGCTATTATTACTATTATTATTATTGTTATTATTATTACCATTATTTGGGTCCTTGGACCCTTAGGGCTATAGTATATACTTAGGGCCCAAAAAGGTTCCATATAACTACTTTAGCGGAAGCCATGACATCCAAGGTCCTGAACTGGGCTTCGGGGTCGTCCTGGGCAACGCGGTCCTCGAGTTCCTCCACCTCCTTTTGGGGTTGCAAGGGCTTAACGGTTTCAGGGTTTAGGGTTTAGTGTTTTCAGGGTTTAGGGTTTGGGGTTTAGGGGTTAGGGTTTGGGGTTTAGGGCTTGGGGTTTTGGGGTTTAGGTTTAGGGTTTAGGGTAGTTTGGGGCTTGGGGTTTAAGGTTTGGGGTTTAGGGTTTCGGGTTTAGGGCATGTCATGGCAGGGCATTTAGGAGCTGTTGAGACATACCGTACCTAAACACTGAACCCCAAAACATGTCGGCGGAGCTTTCAATGAAAGTCGCCTCAGATCATCTGGCGTCACTTCTTCTCACATAGAACACAGAAAACCAACCCCAAACCCCTAAACCCAAAACACAAAACATTACAGATCTTCACAACCGGGTCTCTGTAGGCTTCCAAGTTGGCTTTGGGGAATGAACAACCTGACTATAGCCCTTCCCTGCGGAGTTGAGATATGCAATGTCAGGGTTTATAGGGCTCAGGGTCACCCTTCTACATTACCTTTCTCGAAAATAAGACCACACCCAGAACAATAACGATGGCCAACTCATTGTAGGGACCCTTTCCAAAATCTCTTCAGTGACTCGGAGAACAGTCTGGGGGCCCCTTCGGCATTTGACTCTTTTTTCCTGAGCAAACCAAGCGCCAAAAGGAATGAGGCCACAATAGGCCGCGAATGCCAACAAGTATGCACCATAGCTGAACCTCCAGGACAGCGTTGACAAGTCCACCTCCCTGCCCTAAAATCTACTGTAGCGGTTTAGGGTTTAGGGAAACCCTAAATCCTAAACCCTGAACCCTAAGCCCGAGACCTAAACCCTAAACTGTGGATGATCCCGGGGAAACTCTCGGAAATGGGGCCTCTGCCACCTTCTGGGCGACATCCGCATCGAGGACCTACAGAGACGATTTTGAGTTTAGGGTTTAGGGTGTAGGATTTGGGGTTTAGGGTTTAGGGTTCAGGGTTTAATTAAGGTTTGGGGTGTAGGGTCGCGGACTGAGGGGGGAATCAGGGATTGCTAGGAGTCACGCAAGAGCATGGGACCCTTCTTCTACATAGAAGTCGAAATTCCATGAAAACCTCTGATGTTAGACGTAAGGATTTAAGGTAATTCTAGTCCGACTTACTGTCTGCCTTGGATTGCATCGGGATCGGGAAGGAACTTAATCAAGGTTCTATGCGGAGGGAAACCACAAGATCAGGATCAACTAATCGCCTCCCTAATCAAAAACCTATCCAAACCCTAATTATTCATAAGCACCCCCCGAATAGTGCCATTGTACATTAGCGGAAATGTCTGTTGCTAGGTAAGGGGTTGTTGCGTTACGGAAAGGGGTTGAGGCTGTAGAAGGAACGAGGGCACATGCCTGCCCGGGCTAGGCGCAAGATAAGCGGAACCAGAACGAAAAAATGAATCAAAGTGTCACAAACAGCAAGGGCAAATTAAGGGACTCCGCATTTTGGTCCCTAAACGCTGAGCCCTACCTCAGACCTCAAAGACTTCAGTTTGGGGACCCTGTACTACAAGCAATCCTGGAATCATCTCCAAACTGTTGCTTAGTGTTTTCTTCTCCGAAGCCTGCGCCCAAACCCCTAAGCCCCAAAGCCCTTAAACCTTAAACCCTAAACCCTTAACCCCAAACCCTGAACCCTAAAACCGTAAACCCTAAACCCGCAAAACGCTAAACCTTAAACCCTTTTCTATCCTAAACCCTAAGCTCCCAACCCGACTTTCTGGGATCGCGCCTCCACCGCCCGGCGCGGCGCCAGACCACAGCGTCTGGCCAGGTGGACTCCTCCTGCGTGAAGAAACCTGCCATTTTCTTAGGGTTTAGAGTTTAGGGTTCAGGATTTATGGTTTAGGATTTAGGGTTTAGGATTTGGGGTTTAGGGCTTAGCAGTTAAGGTTCAGGTTTAGGGTCTAGGGTTTAGGTTTAAGCTCTACGGTTTAGGGTGCACCTTTTGGGGCTTAGGGCTACTGCATGGGTATATGAATGAAGGGCTACATACTACATATGTAGGGATACCTGGACAAGAACAGAATATGTGGGCGCAGGCAATGCGGCATCAAGGGAGTGAGTGAAGGGCATGCTGAGGGTGCTGACCTCAGCTTTCCCCGCAAACGGTTGAAGCATCTTCTCAACAAGCGTGACTGTCTACAGTATAATCTTTCGTCCTAAGTGGTTAGTCAGTAGGGAGTAAGGGCATATAACCCCTATATACTTCCTATATAATTCTCTGATTGCCTACTAACCCCCCACTGTAAACCGTTGCACATGTTCTAAGGCACCCTAAACCCTAAACCCTAAGCCCTAGACCCTAAACCCCAAACCCTAAACCCTAGGTGCAGTGAGACTGGGGTTGACGAAGTCTGTTCCAGCTGCACGGCTCCCGGCCTGATCCATAAGCTCCGGCTCTGTCATTATCTGAGTAATGTTTTGGTGGTTGAACCTAGTAAGATTATATTCCTTATATAAAATACTATACCCCAAAAGGAGGATAGAATCTTACCCTCCATTGGGTACCATAGTATCCCCAAATAAAATACTACCCATCTGGGTTGCTGTTAAGGAACTTTAATATTGGGTCAATCCCCCACCCAGTAATGGGTACCACAAGGGACTATTGTAGGTATAAAAAAACCTCATTTCATCCATCTTTTCGGAGCTACTACTACAAGGGAGATTGACCTAACTTTACGTAAGCTCTTACAACAAGGACACCCTATCACTTACTATGTACCCACCGTATGGTAGCTTAAAATTCTTTCACAACAACCCAGTAAACCCTAAACCCTAAACCCCCTAAACCCCCTAATTTAAGTTCCTCAACAGCAACCCAGTAAACCCCCTAAACCCCCTAATCCGACGGATTTAACTTCCTGAACAAAATCTGATGTGCCTGATGAGTAGAAAACTTGAATTTGCAGACCAGAGTGGCAGTCTGTGTGGGGTGTAGGGTTTCAGGGTTTAGGGTTTGGGGTTTAGGGTTTGGGGTTCGGGGTTTAGCGTTTAGGGGTTTAGGGGTTAGGGGTCAGAGGTTTAGGATTTAGGGGTACTTGGAGGGTCAGGGGGACTTAGTATGTAGGTTAATGACCCCCATAAGCCTATAAGCCATATAAGAACGCAAGTTACCGCTTAACCTACTTACTAAGTCCCCATGACCCTCCAAGTACTGCATTGTTCCAAGATGGGGTCATCGATTCTACTGGCCTGAAATTTGGCAGTGATGGCTGTAAAGGCTCCGGAACCCATGATCGCCGCTGTATTCTTGGGCTGTTGCGGTAGTTCCTCAACCGTTCGCACACCCGCGCACGCTTTAGGGGTCTGGGGGACAGGGTGGGGAATTTCATGAAAGGAGGCCGGGGTTAGCCCTGTCCTTGCAACTGCATCTTCTTTGCCATTATGGTGACTTACTTTGAGTTCCTTGACAGCAACCCAAGAAGCCCTAAACCCCAAACCCTAAACCCCTAAACCCTAAACCCCTAAACCCTAAACCCAACCTGTCCCAAGTCTCCAATGCAAGCCGTAGTGGCGCGCAGCCACTTAGGACGACCAGGGCACAAAGGCAGCCGAGAGCCCTGAGGCTTAGGGTTTAGGGTTTAGGGATTTAGGGATTTAGGGTTTAGGGTTTAGGGTTTAGGGTTTTGGATTTAGGGTTTGGGGTTTAGGGCTTAAGGGAGAGGTGGGGGAGTAATCCTTGTAAATATGCCCCCATAGAATCCCCATATCCCTAAACCCTAAACCCCAAACCCTAAACCCTAACCTTCAAGCCACTAAGCCTTCCATGAATAAAGCTTCCCATGACCTAGCGGTGCTTAAGGGGCAGTGGAGGAGTGAAACTAGGGACTTGAGGGTTGAGGGTTTAGGGGTTAGGGTTTAGGGCTTAGGGCTTAGAATTTAGGGTTTAGGATTTAGGGTTTAGGGTAGACAGAATATGGAAGCCCCTAGACTATCCCAACCTCATTGAACTTCCCAAACTCGATCTACCTAGTGCTGACAGCATGTGACCCCTGGACTAAAGTTCTGGTATATTGTTTAGAGGTCCTCCTAAATCACTACATATCCCCTTCTAGATCCCCTGCCAATCTGACCTTTTCCGTAGCGTACAGGTTTGGATTTTGGCATGAAGGCCTGTAGGTTGAATCAGGGTAGTTCAGGAGCTCAGGGTCTAAATCTAAGCCCCAAAACCCAACTCCTAAACCCACAATTTCTACATCCGTCTCAAAGTCTAGTGGTGGAGAGTGCTGGGTTTTCTAGGGTTTAGGCTTTAGGGTTTAGGGCTTGACCAACTGACGCCTTCTTAATGGCAGCCGGCGGTGGAGCCAGGTGGTGGACGAGGATGCAGGCCTCACCATGTCGGAGCCGGTGGGTACCATGATGGGGGATGCCCCTACTATCACGCCTCGCATGTGGGTTTTCCGTACTCTCTCGGCATTCGGGTGCACGCAAAGTGCTTTCCGCTGCACTGCGATGCCTGGACTCCGTAAGCTCATCGGTGCACCGCGCAGCGTGCGCTAGTGCCTCCCCTACTGGGTTGCTGTTCAGGAACTTAATTTTAGTTACTCTCTTGGGAAAGCCATATTCATTACTATATATATATATATACACCCATTATGGTGACTTAACTTAAGTTCCTTAACAGCAACCCCGGCTAGAGGAAGACTGACAAGACACTGGACCCGAAGGTTGGCGGTTGGTGTCAGTGCTGACTCGTGATGCGATGTCAAAGCAACTCAAACGGAGCCAGCGGCGTCTATAGTCCCCTTAAGCAGATAGAATATGGCTTGGGGTATATTGTAATAAGATCCCCATATATCCCATATTCTATCCCTAAACGCTTAACCCTAAATAGTTGTTTACATGTTTCCATGATCCCCATATAACCCCAATATAACCCTAATATTACCCAATACTCTATCTACTTAAGGGGGACTATAGGTGTTCGAGGGTCATGGGTCGACACAAGTCGTCTACGGGCGCAGGCGGCGTAGGCTTTGGGTTTAGTATATAGGGTTTAGGATATATAGGGTTTAAGTTTGAGGTTTCCCGAAATGGGCACTGAGTATATGCGGTCGCGCCATACTTCCTCGGGAACTCTACACACACTCAAGAAAAAATTGGGTTAGGCCCCCCCCCTTCTAGGGCCCTCAGTCAAGGGTGTGCTGAACCCAAGACCCCCGAATGCCTAAACGCCTAAACCCCTATAATATAGGATGGTGGGCAGCATCCAAGCTGTGAGTGGGGCGGGAAGTCCTCCAATTTTAGCCTTGATTTCCTGCTAGGGTTTTGGGTTAGGGTAGGGTATATCATGGTACATCATGTGTGGCCACACGTGGGGTTGTAAGTCCCCTACACAAGATGCGAACACAACCACAGGTATCGCAGTTATAACCTCGCTCCACAACTACCCATGAGCCCTGAAGCACACCCTAAGCCCAAAACTGAGCAGCACCCCAGCTAAGACCTTTTGCCTTTCCTTGTTTGGGTAAGAATGAAAACCAGCTTCCGCACCTAAATCCTAAAGGCTAAACTGTGTAAACGCTAAAGGAAAGAGGTCTAGCTCACGAGGGGCCAGTCATAAAAAACTTCCTTGAAGATTTGGTGCGGATGCAGGATAGGCGGGCTGGCTGATAGTAGGGATTGCTAGGAATGGATCCAAATGGCAGCTCCTGTATAACCCCCTGATAAGGTAGGCAGTTTTCATTTGTTTTTACCTCCTCCATTCCCTACTTACTACCAGCAAGTAGACGGGGGGGGGGGTACGGGGAGGGAAGGTATGGGGACCTGCTGGGTCTCGGGGTTTAGAATTTACCCTGCATCTTGGACAGAGGCCTCTCAACATACAACGAAGGCGTCGCCCAGAAAAGAAAGAAAAGAAGACACTGACAAAAGCCAACCCCGAACCCTCAACCCTGAGCCCTTAAGCCTCGACCCTAAGCTCCTAAACCTAAGCCCTGCGCTTTGAAACCTAAGCCCAGACCCTGACCTCAAACCCTTGAACCGTCTAAAAAATCCTGCGAACCCTCTAATGTCAATGTCTTTCGGGCTTCGCTTTTGGAGATGAGGGCTTAGGGGTCCGAAGCCCTAAACCAGCAAGGTTTACAGGGTTCCCTAAACCCTAAACCCTAGGGTAAAAACCATGGGCCCCTAGTATGCGCCCTTAACCATGGGATCCTGTTTACCTACTATATACCCTATATGTACCCTTAAGGGTCCCTAGAACCCCCTAAAAAGGCTAAGGGCCCATATTAGGGGTCCAGACTTCTAACCTTGGAGGCTTAAGGGTTTAGGGCTTAGGGCTTAAGATTTCCCTAAACCCTAAACCCCTAAACCCCTAAACCCGAAACCCTAAACCCTGAACCCTAAACCCTTAGGGCTTTGGGCTTAAGATTTAGGGGCCCTAAGCCCTTCCACCCTCGACGGCGCCCAGCCTGAGACTCCGCCATGAGCATTTCATGTTGCAAGGTTTAGGATCTAGATCCTTCGCTTAGGTCTTTAGGGTTTTGAGGTCTTTAGGGTTTTTAGGGTTTTAGGTTTTTGAGATCTTTAGGGTTGTAGGGTTTTAGGGTTTAGAGTTTTGGGGTTTCAGGGTCAAGTGAAGGTCATGGTAACGGCTCAGAGTTGGGAGTAAAGGCCTTTTGGGGGGTGGGGGGGTGGGGTGGAAGCCTTAAAAACTAATTCGATCTATAGGGCCCTAAACCCTATATCCTAAACCCTTAGGGTTGAGAGTTTAGGGTGTAGGCTTCAGGGTTTAAGATGAAATTCGTTCATCTCTACCTGCCTTGCTGCCTTAGCAGACATTGTTTTTTGTTGCTTATTCGCTTAGAAGTCGGCAGGTGTCAAGGGTTTAGGATGGCTTAAGATTTGGAAAACGCCATAGCGTTGTTATGCTCCTGCTTGTGCAGTTGGTATTGAAGAGGTTCTTGTCTAGGTAGGTACAGTGCCCCTTAAGCAGACAGAATATGGGGTATATGGGGATCTCATTATATTATACCCAAAGCCATGTTCTATCTACTTCAGGGGGACTATAAACCCTAATCATCCCTATGTATTCCCTAGTTTCCATTTCATTGTCCA
>CAJNIZ010002237.1:82951-129375 GCA_905231905.1 Symbiodinium pilosum | reverse complement strand
GGCGAAGCATGGCTTTTGGGGGGAGGGGGTGAGGGGGGGCGGGGTCATAATGCCGACATATTCATTTGATTCTACCTTAAGTCACGCATCGCCTGATTCATTATATGGGCGTCTGTGCAAATGTTCTAGTCAGAATTTTTGATGGTCACAGAAATGCCATGCCTACCATGGTTTTTCAGGGGGTGCATGGTTGGAAAGGGTTATTCGTCAGCTTGTACAATGTCATGTCCTAAAACTTTGTCAGGATATCCCAAGAAGGCCTTAGCCAAGTGTCTTTTCTTGGGATCTCCTGAAAAAGGCAACATCCGACATGCCCTAAGTTTTAGGACATGACATTGTACAAGCTGACGAATAGTCCTTTGAACCATGCAACCCCCAGAACAATGGCATGTGTGGCACTTTTGTGACATTCAAGCATTCTGACCCGCAACCCGGTGGCCCGAAACACTACGGGCCAATACCAACGTTTGACCCCCTAAGTAATGGCAAGTTTATACTGGCTTGAGGGCTTAGGCTTTAGGGGCTTAGGGTTTATAGGGATATGGGGGTTTCCCAAAGTTAGGGTTCGCTTTTTTGGAGTGAGGTGCCCATACTAAAGACGATCGTATATTGGGGTCTACATTGGGGTCCTCCTATTTATGGAAACTACCACATATAGGGTTTAGGGTATCACGTACCAATAAAGTGCCTATAGGCAGATATAGGGTTTAGAGTTTAGGGTATCATGTACCAGTGAAGGGTTCATATGCAGATTTAGGATTAAAGCTATCATGCACCAAGAAAGGGTTTTTAGACATATATGGATCTCCAGTATAGCGGTGGGGACAATATTGGAAAATCAAATGGACATTAAATGGAAACTACTGCATAGAGTTTAGGGATGAGGGTTTTCTGGGTTGTACCAAAACCCCTAAACCCTAAACCAATAAGTGCCTCTTCCAACGTGGCGGGTGGGCCGGGGGGCGAGGGGGGCGGGGTTTGGCGGGTTTGAGCTTCAAGGTTTAGGGCCGAGGGTTAGAAGGGTTATTATGCAGCTCAAAGAGATTACAGGTGTACTTGCAAAGTCGTTTTGACCCTGCAAGCAGGGTCCAGTGTGTAGGATTTGTTGTTGCGAGTTGTTTTCGGCTTGTACAGTCTGAGGATTACGTGGCTGTTTAAGGTAGAGGGTCTCCGAATTTGGGGTTCTTGGGTTGAGTAGCTTTGAAGACCTTTGGGGTTAGGGTTTACGAACTTTTGGGATGGTTTGGGACTTCTTTTGGGGTTCGTCCGGCACATACCCTGATCCTCCAAGTGCCAATCAGCAGTATAATCCCATATCCCCCTTGAAGTTGCCCTTAATTTAGGGAAACCTTATAACTCTAGCTCCCATTTCATCTTCCATTTCTTTTCCATGTGTTAGTAGTGGTAAAGGCCTGGCAGACGTGAGCCACGCCGTCGCGGTGGCAGCCTTCGCGGCTGCTGCCTGTGCTGGCGCACGCCGGTCATCTGCCAGGCAGCTGAAGGGGTCTGGGATTGTTTAGGGGTTTAAGTTAAGCGTTTAAGGTTCATTGGCTTAGAGTTAAAGAGTTTAGGGCTTGGGGTTGGGTTTGGATGGAAGGATTCAATACTCAAAGTTTAGGATCCAGCTGCAAAAGGGATCTGTGCAGCTTCCTGCACTTCAAGCCACCTCCTCTGGGTGGCTCTGGGGGAACTTATATTAGATTAAGCTAGCATGATGGGGAAGCCATTGACCATATATCCTCATAAACTGTAAGTTAACGTAAGTTGCTCAACTGCAGCCCAGTTCAATCCAGGCTTTGCTTTTTGAGCGGCTATAGAAGCAGTTTGGGATCTGGTGGACTAGTGGGAGGAGACCAAATAGCCCAGCTTAGACATCCTGACCTCGAGGCTCGGGTTGAGATCTTGGGTTCTGCGGAAAAAGTCAGGGTATGGAGTGTAGGCGGTATAGGGTTAAGGGTTGGAGGGCCAGGGGACTTACTGTAGTAAGTAGGTTAAGAAAGGGGATGGTTGGCGTTGTGATACGGTTGGCAAGGTTATAAGAGTAAGTACCTGTACTAATTCCCTGCAGCCCCATGTAGATGGATTTCCACAGCCTCAGGTTTCCGGCCCTCCTTGTTCTTTCCGAAGACCCAAACAAAAGGGTTAAGGGTTTAAAGCTTTTCATCAAGACCGACCCCTAAAAGTGGTCCAAAGCACGAAGCCCGCAATTCCCCAAAAGCTTTGACAACAAACACGAATGCATGTCTATTGCAGCCGAACGTGTGGAGGTAAGCCCTCCCCAATTCCTGCATACTGCCTCCATGCTTTCCTTAGATTCCTCCAGCGGTACACCATCTTGAGACACCCCAAGCCCTCCCTTTAAGTACATTCCACATCCGAATCCCTGGACCCTATACACTTCCTACATAAAACCATTTACATAATTCTCATATTCCCTTGACCCTATAACTTCCCTACACAAAACCTTTCCATAATACCCATACTCCCGTTGTTGGAAAGGAGACACCTATACCCCCAGCAAAGCCAGGGAGAGGAAGGCTCTGAAAACCAAACTCCGGGCTGTCGCTTCGGTGGAGCGCCCCAGCGTTGCTTCAGTGGAGCGGCCGGAGGTTGCTATCCAGGCATTCTGGCAGTTTGGGGGGGGTTTAGGGTTCTGGGGTTTTGGGGGGTTTAGGGGCTTAGGGGTAGGGTAGGGGGATTTGAGGCAAAGGTTTAGGGTTGAGGGACTACGCAGTTTTGGGGGGTTTGGGAGGATTGTTGTGGGGATGCAGGAGATTTTAATGCGCTACATAGGCCTTCTGGGAGTAGGGTTTATGGATTAGGGGTTAGGGTATACGGGTTATGTTGGGATGATGGAAAATTAAATGGAAACCACTATTCAGGGTTTAGGGTTTAGGGGTCAGGGTGTAGGGTTTTGGGTTGTTGGAGCTTTTCTTTACCATTTGAATTTCCACTGTTCTACCGTGATGCCTGCTCGCTGGCAGAATGGAAGGGAGGATTCGGTCCCTCTTAGTAGACGCTTTTATCCCCAGGCATGTGGTGGCTTGCATTTCCGTTTCCATTCCTTAAACTATAAACCTGAAACATGCGCTTTGTCATTCCAACCAGCTACGCTGCAGTGGTCCCGGGTGGATTTTAGGGGTTATGGGTTAGGGGTTTAGTGGCATGGGTTAGGGGTTTAGTGGCTTGGGGCGTTGGAGATTTTGAGGGGCTGAGGGGCATTTGGAGATTTGGGGTTGACGGCTTAGGCTTATCGGTTGCAAAGTTCAGGCCTAAGTGTTTTGGGTTCAGGGCTACTTGAGCTGACCTTGATAGCAGATGGAAAGGAGGACTACAGATCCACAGGTTTCTCATATTGGGGTATGCCTAAAGCCTAAACAAAGGAGTTCTGGGCTGGTTCGTTCGCAGGGCTTAGGTCCGGAGGATTACGGCCTTTATCAGGCTTCAAGGTTTATAGTGTTCAGTGTTCGCTGATCAGGGCTACATTTTGGAGTTCAGACTCCGACGGAACCTTCTAGTTGCCTTGAACACATGCACGCGAGATCTGGCTTCAAATGCAATATGTATTAGAGGGTTGGTGTTATGTGGGATGCTGGCTGTAGGCTAATTAAAAATCTTGGGCCACAGGCGTTGATAACTACGACGTTGACGAAGTGTGTAGCTCGCGCATGTGTCTCCTTGCACTGCGTTTTGCTTTGGCATGCAACAGTTCAATTCCAAATTAAGACCACATGTTGCAACTGCAGGCATGGCGCAATGTGGGAGTCCAGTGGGGCGTTCACAAGTTCGGCGGTGCGTCCCTCAACGACGCGAAGCTGTAGCTGGGATTGCCAGCATGCGCAGTGTGCCCATGTCTTGGGACCATGTTCCCCTGCCAGGGATCTTTTAATGAGGCTCCGAGCGGTCACAAGGTTGCCTTTTGAAGCATAGCCGTATGAGAGATGTTTCGAAAATTAGGGGTAATTGCTGCAGTTGGGATGGCAGGCGGCTTGCAAAGATACATGCAACTCGATACGCGTGAGGACCTTGCATTTCAATTTCAGGTTCTATTTGGGGTTCAGGATTATATTCTAGATGCAGGGTTGGGCGTCTGAACCCCAATCCCTGAGCCCTGAACCCCCGAGCCGTAGAACCCTATAAAGCCTGAACCAAGGAACAATAAACAGTGTGGTAGTGTTTAGAAGCTTCAGGCCTCGTACTTGGGATCCAAAAAAAGTTATTGCAACTTCTCGGAAGGATGTTTAAGGTTCCATGTGGGAGTTTACCACACACAGCCCCATAGAATCCTACCCCCCCCCCCGCCCAAAGCCATCATCATGTCAACCCAGTGTCCTTAAATGTTTTCCGGTTTGAGAGGCCAAGGTTTTTAGCTCGGCAGTTGGCCAGGGAAAGTTATGGAGCCAGGCAGAGGGCTTTAGGGTTTAGAAGCTTTTGCGCCTCAACAAGCAACAGTTGCTTTTTTCATGAACATCTGAAATTGGGCGCCGATAATTGGGGTATACTGCTGTAAGATGATGATCCCCAAAGAGTGAGGCTTCGTACCAGTCACCTATGATGTTGAGCAAGCCCCACACAATACCATTATTAGGGCCCCTTAGGAAGATAGGCGAATATAGACGTATTTCGGTGGGGCAGAGCAACCGCAAATCCTACGTTGTTTTGATTTCTCTCTAGATGGCTGTGGTTTTCTTATTTCTCAGGTACCAGACCTGTGGTGACTTGCTTATCTCCGAGTCGAAGAAGAACGCTTCGTCGGGCAAGGCTCCAAGCACCAAGTGGGCGATCGCAAAGGGGTATGCTTGCAGATGGGGTTCCACCTTATCTGTTTCAAAGTACTTCGAGACTCACAATACTTCGAGACTTACTACAATCTCTACGAGAAAGCGGACCACTGACTTTTGGAAACCTCAAAGGGGGAGTTGGATTTCGCGTTGACGATTTCTAATTTACTTCTGCAGTTAAGGGAATATGGATTTTCGGTCTCTCTGGGGGGTTAGAGATTGTGGCGAGGAGGTGCACCTCACCCTACTAAATCCCAAGCTTCCTCAGGGCATCCCTATTTGGATAGTCCCTCTTGAATACATAGAATAGGAGGCATATGGGGATCTTTCTTTGATATTAGGCAATTACATATTCTATCTACTTAAGGGAAACTATAGTAACCCTAAACCCTAAATAGTAGTTTCCATTTTCTTTTCCATTATTATTATATAACCCCTAAGGGGCAAGTGCACATTCTATTTACTCGAGCGGGGCTATAAACCCAAACAGCTCTGCACAGGACCAGCCAACAGCCGCCATTGTCTCTGCAGCCGGAGGCATGACAGATCCCCGGCGAAGCAGGTAGGAAACACTCGAGATATAACCAGGTTAATAGCCCATATGGGGGGCGGGGTTCCCGAAATTGAGGATACATTTTGGGGTCCCTATCAGAAATGCAGTATTTGGGGTTCTATGTTCATGTCCGCCTTGCCTCGGGGAATGTTTTATATCCACCTATAGCTGCCATTATTCTAAACCTGGTGTTTTGTAATATGTCTACCTAGCGTACGGTTTGGCGTTTAGGGCTGCGGCATTTTGGAGCTCTGCTCTATTCCACTCAGGTCTCTATTCTCGCAACTCTTCTGGGACGAACCTACATGGTGCATTTCTTCTGGTTCTTCTTCTTCAAACCATATTTCTCTCGCAATGCAGACAGGGTTCAGCGCAAGGTGTTCAGGACCTAGGTCTTGGCTACCTTCGACTTCAGGCTTCCAGATACTCGAAATTCCGAAATGCACCTCGCCCGTTTTCTGCATATGTTGTCATATACTCAATTTCCGAACTGCTGTAGGGTTGCACACTCCAAGCATGGAACAAACAAGAGGGGTACGCGGGGTTCGCAGTCAAAGACTGGGCGAACCTAGACATGTCAATAATATGTAGCAAAACAGAAAGGACTTCAAAGTTTTTCTCGCATTTTGGAGAGGTTGTTTAGGAGTTATTCCGCAGAAGCCCACAGACCAAGCTCGGAGTCTCGTGCAGACTGCTGAAGCCACACTGCCACTGCGCTGTTTGGATTCCGCGTCCCGGGGTTGCCCTTTTTGGGGAGATTTAGCCTTACCTGCGGTTCAGGGTCGAAATGATCTAATGACAGGTGGACCTATAACCCAACCATGTAATTTTGCAGCCCTCCTAAGTCCCATAATACTATTTGAATTGGTTTGTAAGTATGTGCACTGAACTTCAAGCAAGCTGCTTCTGCATTTGTGGAGCGCAAAGCCGAGAAACCCTGGCAACGCGCTTAGCCTTTCCGGCGCTGAAGGGGAAGTGGGGGACAGGTACTATGCATACAGAAATGGGGCTTAGTATTGTGATCCAACCCCCAGGAAGCACCAGAGATGATTGCCTACCCAACCTCAACATACAGAGCCATGTGGCGATTGTATGAGTATTCTTCTGGCTCCTTGTTGGTGCCGATGGGAGATGGAGTCGCGACACGAGCATTCCACATGTTTGCCTTGTGTACAGCAGCCTAGGACATGCTGGTTGGCATCATCAACAGCGCGCTATTTGTCTGCAGAAGCTGCAGTGTGGGGACTTGGAAAGATCAGAGGTCCCTTTGGGGAGTCACTAATTGGAGACGGATTAGCGAGGACCCCGATTTCCAGATAAGGGGCGACTCACCTTTCGGCCCAATACAGCTGCATGCAGAAGAACCCGCCCCCATGTGGCCCGACATAGTTGTGATCGCAGTTCTACAGGGGATCCAGAATTCGTATCCCCAAGGAACACGCGTATCAGAGGATTCATCTCCGCCTCAGAACAAGTATTCCCCTAATCATGACTATATTGGCAATGTTCTTGTATCAAGTTTTGGTTTGAGTATTATCTGGGAGGAGATCATGCCTGCGAAGTGGAAGAAGATCCAGGCACAGAGCAGGAAAGAAAGGGCACCAGACCAGCCAATCATGTAGGGCACGCTCTCAAATTTCAGCTCGGTTTGCGGTCTCCAGAACTGATTTCACAAGTCTTGGAAAGGCAGGGCTCCGCACTCGGCACAGGTTCTTTTGATCCAGCAACAGGCCTGTAGATAATTCCCCGCTCCCACAGTAACCCCAGGGCCGTGAAAAGTACAAGTCCTTCCTCCTAAGACTGATTCGTGCGGCTCGCTTGGGTCTGAGAGCAGACGATCCTCTTGTGACCATTGTTTTGTTAGTTATTCTCCGCGACAGCCTTACAATAGAAACGGTTCATCAGCTGCAATGGATGCAAGTGTCAGCTGAGTCCCAGAATAATCTGAGTAGGTTCATGGTTTAGTTTAATGTTCCCGAAACCACAAACCATTTGTCGGCAACGCCCCATCCAATCTCCCAGTAGAAAATACCGCCCTAGATTCAGAGCAACACATGTTGACCAGATTAGGGGTCAAAGATGACTTGGAAGGCAAAGCATTTTGGGCCAAACGAGCCCTAGAATTAAAGCAAATATTTCCAGACCCCCCAGAAATGGTAAGGTTCATGGTTAAGGTTCATCTAGACATCCTAAGAGTCTTAAAGCTAAAGCTTAAATTTGAAACCTCAGATCCTAAGTGATGAAGGTTTGGCTTAAAGTCAGGAGCTCAGACGATTTGAACAAAGTGCATTGATTAAGTTTTACGTGGGAAAAACTCAATCACGTGGCTACTCTTAAAATGAGAGTAGGAGACCTGGATCTCAGACTTCATTTACTTATTTAGGGTTCAGGGTAAGGGTGTAGGCTTTAGGATACATTGGGCATTACATGCTCAAACGTTGCTTCCGGAGCTACCCCTTATAACGGACCTTGCCTAAGCGGATCTTTCTTCAGATCATAGCGAAACTTCTAGAACTACAGCAACTTGTTCAGGGTCCCTGCTTCGAACGTCTAGCTTCGACTCACCAACCCAGTAGAACCGAGTTAAATCCAATAGATGCGTGACAGTAAGGTCTAATCGAAATTCGTTACACTTTAATCGAGACCTAAATTATATTAAATCAGCTTTAAACCGATGAAACTCTAGTGAAGGCATATAATTCAAACTCAATTCAATCTGCTTCTCCTACTCCTTTAACTCACACTTGCTCTTGCACAAGCTTAACAGTACTACGTTTGCTGAACCTAATTCACTTTCCCACCGGATCAGGGAGTTTTACTTTGTGAACCTCGATGTTCTTCTCGGGGCCCTTTTTAATGAAGAGCACGGTTTGGCCTTCAGCCTTGGGCTGTGGCATGTAAGCTCATCGCTATGATCCTCCTTTTCCTGCTTCCAACTCCTAGACCTGAAATGGCGATTCCGAAGCATGAAGGTCAATTCTTTGCGCGCTCCCGAAAAGTTTGCGCATGCTAGCCTGTTTAAAGATGGCGGACATGAATCGTTTCTTCATGTTATTTGCGCGAGGATGAGCAAGCCCTGCCAGCCCAATTGGAATGATTGTGGGGTTGTGCCCCGAAAGGAGCGATTGGCTCTAAACCCTGGAGGCCCACCGAGAAACCCAAACAAGAACCCCCAACACCCTAAAGCCTAAACCCTAAACCCAACATGTGTATACATATATATATATACATATATCCCCATGTGAATTACCCTTTAAGCGGTCTAACTTCTGAGGCTGACTTCCGTGGAGGAGTCCAGGGAAAAGCTGAAGGCTGCCGCAGACAGGCCGGCGACGAAAGGGTTTCCCAAAATGAGGGCTACCTTCTGGGGGGTCCCCATAAACTTGATGCTTGTAGAGTTATGTTCTGTATGTTCCAAGAACGAGCTTTGGCGCTGACGTTGAACGAGTCGCTGTGAGAGAGAGAGAGAGAGAGTATTTTGGGGTCTGCAATGGGGTCCCTCTCACTTTGGAAGACTGCCACGTAGGGATAGTGCTTAGAGTTTAGGCTTTGGGGATTTGGGGTGCTGAAGGTTTTGTATCCGGGGCGAAAGGTGGGACCCTTTTTTCTGATTTGGGTAGGGCCCCTATATACATGTTCTAGGATGCGACTCTAAATCTCGAACCCAGGGTGAGTTGCCAAGGTACATACAGGAGTCGCTCAGCAAGGATGTTAGTTGGGGTGAGGTAGGGATACAAGATGTTGCAACTTGTACTTACATGGAAACGTTTTGGGAATATGAGTAGTTTTAATTCAGGTTTTGAAGCGTTACGCGCGGAAGTTCAGCATCGAGGGTTGCAGACGGATTTTCATGCGTCTTCTCATAATTCCAAGAGAGCTTGGTAATTCTTAGCGCTGCTTCAGAATAAGCACGAGCGCGTGCTTCTAAGGAACCTACACATATTTATAGATTCTAAGCCATACGCGCAGCGTAAGCAGAACGGCGTCTAGGGACCAAATTAACATGAAACTTCCTATGTAAAGTGGCACTACTCTCCGTAGTGTCTATTTAGGGGTTCCATGTTGGTTTGGAGGAGGGAGGGTTGATGGCTCTATGTTTTCTGGGTCCGGGACATGCAGGCAGCGAGAAGAATCATGCTTCGGGGCGCATGAGGTCTGACACGTAGGTTTGCCGACTAAAAGGAGGGAAGGAGCGCGAAGGTGGTGAGGATCGTGAAGAGTGTTTGACGGGTCATGCTGGTGGTGATGGCCGCATCCAACGCAAATTGGAACTGCATGTGGCCTCCTCTGAAACAGAGCAGTAGCATTGCAATGGACGGATCTTTAAGAGCCCAGAAACCCGAAGCCTGAAGGGATGTTAGCGCCCAAATCCAAAGCTCGGGAGCCATAGTCCTTCCCTGAAGGCAGAAGGCGATTCTGCTGGAGCTGGTTCCAAACCACCCGGAGCTTACAGACAAGGTCATCGCCAACATTGACAAGGAGCCTTCCAAAAACCTCCCAAAGTATGAACTTAGGGAAAATTGCTTGATTTGATTCTTTAGCCCGTTTTAGCCAGCTTCAGCGAATCTTTCGTAGGTAATGGGGTGTGGTCGTTCTGTTGTGTGCCTTGAAGGGAAAGGCTCCACCAGCGCGAAGCATCCAAGGAATGAAGGTAAGACCCCGAAGTCGGACCCCAAATTAGTGCAATGTATCATCCGTGTATACCCCCTACATGGGTTTTGTTGTCCCTCAGAAGTACTCCTTAAACCCTAGAACCCAAGCGAAGATTCGAACCCAAGATCCTGTGACAGGCGGTTGGCTCTAAGAATAATCCCTAAGCCTTCCACCAAAAATTCCTGTCCGATCCAGGGCTCCTAGTTTGTAGTTGCGAAGTTGCGAAATGCATTGCGACAAACTTGGATCAAGGCTGTCCAAACCAATCGGCTTCGGCCGCGACATTGCCTTGGTAAAACTTTCGCTAAACTAACATGGAACTCCAAAAGGGCTCTGTAAATCCCTTGAAATGGACCCATGCTGGTTTCTATGTCAGCTTCTGGGACCTGGGAGGGGCAATCATGTATCATGAGCCCACCAGGACCAGGACGCTGTGGAAGCCATGGCCCTGGCAGCCTCCCAGATGAGGGGAGTCGGGGCCTCAGCAGGGCAAAAATTTAAGATAGTTTAGGGTTTAGGGGTTAGCTTTCTCAAAGCTCTGGCCGCATTTCGTGGGCCCCTCAATAGAGAAGTTGAATATCTTGGGTTATACAACGGGTCCTTCGAATTACGCTGAGTTGCTAGAGTCCGTAGCTCGATTGAGTTATTGGATATGGACCCACGAGGCAGAGGAGCGCCTGCTTCGGAAAAGCATGCAGTTTCATGTTGGAACACTGCTCACAAGTTTCCATTCACGCTCATACTCCCGGCAGCCTGATATTTAGCATTCCTTGCATCCCTCAATCATTCTGCAAAACGTACATCCAGCTAGGAGTAGGGGGGCAGAACATTCTGTAAAACATGCAGCTAGGACTAGAGGGAAGAGCTTAATTGAGTCATCGAGGATTTAATTGAGAGTTATTGAGTAAAGCACTCTAGTTAGGCTACCAGAAATCCTGGGGCTCATCAAAGTATGTACAGTTTGGGGCTGCGGTTTGGTCCATCAGCAGTAGGAGGACTGGGTTACTTTGGGTGATCCTTGCACCCATCAAGCAAACCCCAAAAAAGTCTGGTACTGAAATTTGGGCACCTCTACATTGCGATCGTTATGTCAGGAGTAGGAGAGGGCATAACACCAGGACCCTACCAGCCCCAATTGCTTACAGCTTTGTAGGAATTACCACCTGATTATTACATGTGGCCCATGAATTTGTCGGTAGTTGGGGTTACAGCTACAGGTAAACCCCCATGATCCTAGGTGCCCCCCCAGATGCTCGAGCTAGTTGCGGGCCTTGGTGAGGCCGGAAAAAAGGGGGGATGTGTTTATCGCTCAGGGACTTGTGGTTTGGGTTTGGGGTTTAGGGCTCAAGGGTTGGGAGTTGAAGGTCACAAGGATGGACGGTGGTTCGATGTTTTGGTGAAATTGCAGTGCGTTTTCTGGTGGCGTTATTCAAATCAAGGTTAGTTTTGGTATGTAGCATGCCCGCATTTTGAGAAGGGCCGAGGAGTAGACGTTTTCTGCTAATTTCAAGTGAGACACGACTTCCAAGCCGAGAGCTTTACGCATCAAAATCCCAAAGCCATCTCTCACAGCAATTGCAAAATGACCAGCTATTTCCATCATATAGAGTCCCATGATATACATATTAAATCTCGCTTCCTTCAGGTTTGGTCAGCTCAGACGCTTTCCGCCTACTTGAACTCCACTGGCGTGAGATCTGCAGCTGGGTGCAGCGTTTAGTTACTGGTGGTTAGTAGAAAATGGGGAAATTCATTATATAGGGACCATGTCTTGATCATATTCGCTTATTCCCTATTAACCACCAGGAAGTTTAGGTGTTCAATTGGTGAGGGTGCTTGGTTTCCTGCCCACCTGAAGCAAGGCTCCAGATGCAGCCCAGTCAACAGTGTTATGGACGAAGTAGAACCAGGGGTAAGGCAACGGCCATGAACATACCGGGCCTTCGCATTATTGGCGGGAAGGTAAGCTACGAGCTTCTCTTGAGATTCATCATGATAGCAGTATACAGCCGTAGACCTCTAGAGGTAAGCAGTCAGAGCCCTGGGCAGCAGCTTACAAGCTGCAGGAGCACAAGTGCCCCACTACCTGGGCCACGAAGACAGAGACATCGCCAACGCCATTGCCAGTGCCACCACCGCCGCCCCCACCGCCGCCGCCGCCGCCGCCCCCACTGCCACCACCACCCCCACCCCCACCGCCGCCACCGTCACCTCCACCACCACCACTGCCACCACTGCCGCCCGCAAAAGGAGCAGCAGCAGCAGCTGCTCCCCACTTTCTGCCCGAACTTTCAGACATTCATGCACCAGGGTGGAAGATGCTTCAAACCATAACCAGCTTTGAACTTTATCGCTTGTCGTTGCCCTTTCTAGATTACACAAGTGTGTCATGGTGAGCCTAGGAGTGGATCGATGCCCGGGATGTCTTGATCGTCCCAGATGGGCCCCTGTCAGGACAAGAGAGAATGAGAATTCCGACCAACAGTTGTGGGGCTCAGTCTTGGTTTTTTGTGGGTGTTATCACACCCAGCTTCCATGTCGTGGGCGGGGAAGCTGAAAAGCAACAATGCTCCCACAGTTTTATGACCCCTGCACCAGACGCTGGCACTATGTACTATTTGTTGATGATGATCTTCATTAACCCACAGTCCACTGTGCATAACATATACTTTTCGACGCAGTGGAATTGTGAAGCATATCTGTAGGCCTCCTGTTTGGAGGGTCAGGGTGAGTTGGTGGGTCCTGGTAAGTATAGTTATGCCTTCTATAAGCCACCCAGTAAGCTCAACTATCCCCAGCATCAGCGCACTTACCCATTTCCAAGTATACCCTAAACAAAAAACTCAATAAACCCTCAGCTCAAAGTCTGGAGGACTCGGAGAGAAGGGCACTGCCATGGACACCATTGAGCCCTTTTGGGACGTGCCTCCTTTTATGCTTAAGGGTGCGACAAGTAACGTGGAAAAAAAGGGGACGCATACAGACTTCAGTCCGTGGAAAATCCATGCTTGTGGCATCTCAGGAGCTTTCAACACACCTCAGGGGCATACCCCCCCAAGAAGTTGAAGGGAATAGGGCGTATATTCGGGTACGGTTGATTGGGGTCCTCAAGAGGGATTCTATGGGGCTTGAGCAAGACCCTCCCTGGCCCAGGAGACTGCACACCGCTTGACAGGCTGGTGGGACAAAACTGTGGGAGAGATGCCAGGCTGCAGCACGGTTGCTGTCTTTGGGTTTAGGGTTTAGGATTTAGGCCTGCAACCCGCAAACCTATAGTCCCCCTTAAGTAGATAGAATATGGCTTTGGGTATAGTATAATAAGATCCCCATTTACCCCATATTCTATCTAGTCAAGGGGGAATAGAAACCCAAATCCACCCATCCGCACCTGAAGCACCCTAAACCCAAACCCGTTAAACCCCAAGGCAAACCCCCAAACCCCTGGCATCCTGAACCCTCACCCCCAAGCATCCACACAGCTTTGTGGGAAGTCCCCAGGAGGTAGACCCAGGAGTAGTATATACTATATTATACTACAGCATAATATACTATACTACAACATAATATACGATAATATGATATAGACTCCTAAAGTCTTCCCAGCACAACCTGGGCCCTCTCAGGATTTGGAGTTTGGGTACGAGGAGAAGTTTGGTACCCCCCCAACACTACGAGCTTGTTGCAAATGCTGTAGTCAGAAGATATTTAGGGCCCCGGTTGTGGGGGGCTGGGGTTTACCACAGTCCTCTCGTTATTAGGGCGAGCGTACGGTTGCAGTCTGAGGATGGCTTTGGGTTTACGGTGGGTTTCCAGGTTGAGGGTGATGGCAACTTAACCGCTACACATCCAACACCCCTGAGCCCTGAACTAAGCTAAAGACGGTTTTTGAAAGCCTCTTTGGTGTATAGTAGTTTCCAATTTCTTTTCCATCATCGCTATATAACCCTTATATCATCCCCATATATCCCCTATATCATCCCCATATAAGCCCTCTATCCCAAGCCCTGCAGCGCTGCCAAGCCCTCAATGTTCTAGAAGTGCCGAATGCTGCACGCTAACCCCGGAACCCAGATCCCCAAACCCACCCAAGTGAGTAGTAGTTCATTTGGGGATACTATTGTACCCATCATAGAGTAAGATTATATCCTCCTTTTGGGGTATAGTATCTTATATAAGGAATATTATCTTACTAAGTTCAACCACCAAACAAACACTACTCAAGTCACCTTGCACCTCAAGGGCCGACGCCCCCTTCCTCGTGATCACCGGCTTTGTATGCAGCACCGTGCAGGGGACACTTTGCGATTTACGGTTTTGGGGTTGGGGCGTTGAGGGCGAAGATTGCTTTGGGGTGTGGGGACTGTGTAGGGTACAGGGCCTAGCAGGGGCAGGTGTAAACCGGTTTTGGGTTCACTGGGATCGATTAAGTTTGTAGTGTGCTGCGCCCTTTTACACATAGAGTACTCGTATGTCAGGCTTGACTAGGCCTGAGGGCGCGCCGAATTTAGGCTGCAGGGCCGAGGTCTTTATAAGTATTTTGGCCTCAAACTCAAAAGGACAAGTTTT
This sequence comes from Symbiodinium pilosum, assembly GCA_905231905.1. Taxonomy (NCBI): domain Eukaryota; class Dinophyceae; order Suessiales; family Symbiodiniaceae; genus Symbiodinium; species Symbiodinium pilosum. The sequence goes on along the minus strand of CAJNIZ010002237.1, from coordinate 114,822 downwards.
TCAGGGTTGAAGATTTGAGGCTTGGGCATGAAAGGCTGGATTTCTATCAGGTGATGCGGGGATACTGGGGAAGAGGGGCTCAACATGCAAGAGCCCAAGAATTCTGCACCCACACCCTAAACTTTTGGGCTCCAAACGAGACGCCCACCGAATTGTCGAGAGCCTGGCCGCCTTTTGTTTCTGTGGCTGCGTTCATTCTTTTGAGACGTTTGCACGGTGAACACTCTGTTTTGGACGAGGTTCGTCAGTTCTTCAGCTTTGTCTTTTTTGAGGGTCTTAGCTGTTGGCGATGTCTGTTTTGGAAACGATGTTCTAGCCAGGGCCATCATCAGATGTCAAAAGTCCTGTGCTCCTGTACCAGAACAACCGAACAACCAGAGAGAGAAGGCAGTCCAGCCCCAAAATGTGAGAGGTAGTCAGGCCTTCGGGTACCTGAAAATGATATTGACCTTAAAAGAGGTATATCAGAAAGGGGCGCAAAAAATTAAAGGTAGGTTACAGGCGTTCAGAATGAAGGATTCTTGTCAGTGTCTCCTTGTAGGGGCCCCTTCCAAAATCCGTTTTTGTCTACTATACGCCTTAATAGCCCATGTGCCCATGTCTAACCACCCATATTTGAAGGTAGACCCCATATTACCACCCACATGCCAGAAGAGTCCTGATTCAGCGTCCCTCCTGAAGCCCGATACAGGCAGCGACACCTCATCGGACCCGCCACAGGGCGTAGCAACACCTCACGGGGCTCTTCAGGCTCTTCAACACAACACCAAGACGGTGACGGACCTTTGAATGGTCAAAGATCCCCTCCCCTAAAATTAAACTACCCCACCGCCCCCAATATTAAATACTCCCAATATAATAATACACGATTATGGGGAGCATTTACTGGGGGGTGGGAGGGCTTAATATTAGGGGAAGGGATTAATGGGCTGTAGCATCCCTCATGCTTGGCACTTTGACTCAACCCATTAAGCCGCCCGACTTCCCATCCCCACGGGGATGTTTCTCAACAATGGGATCCCATTTGCCCCCTGTGCGCCCCACACCCAAACTAGATAGATTGACCTTGTCCTACGGACCCCAAAACAGCATCCATAATTCCCAGAAATTCTTACATCCACGTGGCGAGGAGACCAACCACCCTCAAACGGTCCGGCTCCGACACTCGATTGCTCTCATGGTCTGCAAGACAGTGGGCCCTTTTTCTTTCGGATCCTGAAATTCAAGATGCTACGGAACATGAGGGGATGCCTTGTGATTTGTAAAAAATCTCTGCATCTTTTGACTCAGCGGCTTAGGGGATTCTGATAGGACACGTTTTTGCTGAGGGGTTCAGGCTTGGGATCGGAATTTTGCATTGAGCTTGGGATGTGGGGTTCCAGGCATTGGATTCCGTGCGTAAGTCCGTTAAATCACTAAACAGATCCCTAAACTTACGCCTCAGACAGTAGTTCGCGCATGAGCTCCGTAGCCCCTTCCACCGGGACTCATGAGCTCCCTAGCCCCTTTCACCGGGACGCCTGCCGTAAAGCCCAATCGATCGAAGGACTACTCTGCGACGATCTTCGCGAAGATCCTGGATGCCTGCAATGTGACTTTTTGGATCCTATGCTGCATGCCTAGGTACTGTTCAGATTTGGGGCTTTGAACCGAGGATTTCTTAGGGCTTGGGGTTGAGGAACCTAGGGTCTAGGATTTAGCGCGTCTTACGATTTCAGATTCGGGGATGTAGCGGTTACGGTATTGAGTGTATGCTTTTGGAATCTAGGGGCTAAGGAAATGAACAGAGCACTTCATACTGAATGAGTACGGGTAGGGTCGTCATCACACCGGCCGTAGGACCAGGCGCATCTTTTTGATGACTGACGAGATTTCAGTACGTAAAGTCGTTGCGACTTTTTCCTTGAAACACCTTGTAAGATACAAGAAGCCCAACGCCCTTTTGCTGACAAACAAGACCTCCCAGCCTGTCAAAGGAAGAATGTGAGCGGCGTGTACACGGCAGATCCACGACAGGTTGGACCATCTAGTGAATGCGAGTGCACAGCAAATGGGACCCTGAGCTAGGGTCCAGGGTGTATAACCTGCACACGCCCCGTCAAAAAAGGTGTATGACCTGTAAATGACCAAAGAATTTTTGTGCTCCCCTACCTTCTTTCAAGGTACTGAGCAACAGCACATTTGTGTGTGATGGGTTTGGTTTGCTGGTGTTTCCTTTGGCAGCGTCGTCTCGAAGAAGTACCAAATCGCTTTGAGGTTGATTTGAGATACTCTATAACATTACTGTCTTTACTGTACAAGGAGTCTACACAAATTGTATTGGTGGTTATTTAGGCGCCTACAGTATGTACTCCCTGAAACTCAGACCTGTGCCACAAGAGCGAGGCACCTGGATTCCATCACGGGCTCCCTTACCCCCAACCCCCTTGCTACTACCCTCGCTTGAATTCGCTCTTAACTTGAGTTGCTTATGGACATTTTTGAGTTGATTAAGGCTAGTTAAGGGGAACCTAGGCAGCACAGGGTTGGTGGGTAAGGGAACACATCTTAGATTACCCTCTGCAAATTCTTCCGTCTTCTTGGAGAGGACCTGGGGGGACTTGACAAACCTTGGGTTTCCTGCTAGAGTACTCAGACTGGAGCTTTCGTCTAGGGATATGTGTCTTCCCTCCATAGAAGCACAGATCAAGTTTAAATAGCGTCGATTGAACGGCCGGGGTAGCAAGGGGATTCCGAGATGGTGTATTGAATCCCCCCTACGCAGCTAGTCCTTAAGTATCATGGCAGTTTCCAAAATGCAGGGTCCCGTTTTGACGGTCCCAATCATAAGGATAGCAGTATTGAATAGCATTGTGAGGTATATTGCGGGGTGTGTCTTCGAAATCGCCCCCCACCCTGTAGTAGTGGAATGATTGGAGCATAAGAGGGCCCGAACATAATCACCATCATCCCTTATTACAGTCCCTATTGCCGGGTGGGGGGTCCACCCCTTACCCCTGGGTCCCGCATTCTGTTGCCTTGCTGACATCCAAAAGCCCCGGCCAGATCAGCCTAGTTCCTTTGCTCTACAGCTCATATGGGTGGTTGTCAAAATTATGGTCCCTTTTTTGATCCATATAATAATACGGCACCTAATATTTAGGTTACCCAAAAAGGGACCATAATTTTGACAACCATCCATATCCCCCAGAACTCGTTTTGTGGGTGTTACATAATTGTAGTATAATGTACCCCAACATTTTGTTGATTACGAACAGTTTTGAGTGGCAGGTGCCCGAAGCCTTTCCCATCAACTCCATGACCTTCGACGAAGCCATGGTTCTCGCCTCGGGTGTTCAGCGTTTTGGGAGGTTGCAAGGGTTTTTTGGCTTGCGGGTTGTGATCTTTTGCGGTTGGGGGGCTTTACATGTGGCCTGAGGGTCCCTCAAGGTGTTTTTGTTTTGACTGTTTGTGGGTGGTGCACGTGACAAATTTGAGTTCAGTGTTTGTACTCCTCAAAGGAAGTTGCCGTATTTGGCTTTGCCAAGTTCCCGCTTAAAAAAGGAAGGTGCTGTTTGTGAGGGATACCCCACCTAATTCACAGGTATGCTTTAGATGGACCTTTGGCAAGTACTGGCTGGCAGTTGTACAGGATGCTTGTGATGCGTGGGGCGAATTCTGCAGAACGATTGAGGTCAGAATTCGAACCGTTTTTTTGGTGCTGGGCAGCTTCTACATGCATCCGCAGTTGAAGCTTATAAACTTTCAACTTTGCGGGCACATGTCCCAATGCCACTCACAACCAATTCGATCGCTTCCGCCTCCTGCATTTTCACTTGGCACCGCCGCCGCAAACGTCGGTTCTTCTAGGTTATGAGCTGAGGGAGCAGGTCAGCCAGGTGCTCAGGTGTGTCAACTTCTGGCTTAATGTCCAGCAAATCCTGGCCCCGGAAGCAGGCTCTGTGACTTGTTCTTCATATCTCTACACCCATGAATAGTTCCGTTAGAATCTCTCTGAAGCTTGATGAAGCCATATGTGATTCTTGCTTACCCAGTTCTGTAAAACGTGCATGAAGCCCAGAAAATCGATGTAAGAATTCCGTCTGATCGCAGGGACTCCTTCCCTGGAGTCAGTAAGTAGCTTAGCAATCCAATGTACATTATGTGGCTTATAGAGGTTCTCCCCTGACTTTCCTTGCAAGTGTTGAAGCCCGGTGCAAAATCCTCTTCTCAGTTGCGACAAACAAGAACCCTATACTACCCCAAACTCTACCGCATACCTTGCGTTCTGCTTCGGTGGTTCGAGTCATGAAGCTTGTCAGGACTGTGGGTGTTTACCGATCTGAAGGACTCCCTAAACCCCAAACCCATTAGGACCCTAATAGGACTGTAGTGCCNNCCCCCCCCCCCCCCTTTTTATGGAAATGCAGCAGAACAGGGCACCTCCAGCTCTGTGCTAAGGAGCTTGCCTACTTTGGCGGGCAGGCTGGACAGGTTTTGAGTTTGGAGTTGCTCAGAAGGATGCCTATGCAATCCCCTAAGGGGGACCCAGCACTCTCTGTGCATTTTGGATTCCCTCAAGCTATTGCAATTGGAAAGCGATTAACAAATAAGATATAATAAGATTTATGCCCTTCCCTCAAATTACTGTACCCCTCACGGACCCGCTTACTGACGTCAGCAAGCCTCTAAGGGCCATTTGGAGTTCTGGGTTTGTCCTGGTAAGTCTGGGGCGAACAGGGGTTCAGGAGCCTTCAAGGTTCAGGGCTTTGGCTTAAGGATTCGTCCTTCAGGATGGGACCTTCTCGAAAACTGGTAACCCCTTCCTTGCAGCAATGCAAATGCTCTCTCCTACAAGATCATGATCCGCTTCACAGAAAGATCTGCGCATACGAGCAAGTTCAGCAACAAAACCAAGGTGGACGTTGCCAGTTGTTGCCAGAAGCGATATGTCTTCTATAGCGGCCTGACACACATACAAAGAGATTATTTGGTACCACCCACATGCAGACAGGTGGTATAAAGACTATTGCCCACACACGCGCTTCACGGGAACTGTTCCCCCCCAAAAAAACGGCAACACCTCGGCTGTTCCATTCTGATTGGTTCTAGAGAACACTAGATCCTGGTGATGGTAGGCCCACACATGCGGACAAGACCGCTTTTTAAGGTGCTTATACTTTTGCAACCATGCCGGGAGAACACGGGAAAAGGAGTAGTAATTCTTCTTCAGTTGTTTCAGAGTACAGTTGTTCCAGTTTGGAGTAAGGATCTATCTTCTGAAGTTTGATCTCTTTTCGGGGGAGACATGCTACGTCCTAAGCCATGGCATCAAGGCAGGAACCACCGCTTCCAGTAGTAATCGTCTCGCCATGGGATGTGTTTTTGGCGACTTCGACCTCACCTGGTCAATTTGGGGAACTCTGGGGAGACTGGCTTAGGCTTAAGTATGGAGGGCATGTACAAGATCTTATGACAGTATCTGAGTTAGGGATCTGGCTCTTGCCTCTGCAGGTTTTGTCCAACTTCTTGGCGGAGAGCTTCTCAAATAAGAGGACTTGGTCGCCCCGAACCCTACAATTACCGCCTTGTCAGACTGATGTGATCGTCATAGGGTCCTTCGTGTTGGGTGGTTGGGGCAACCAAAATCCAATAATTATTCCCAGGCATTCCTGCAAACCCACATTTGCCATCATGAACCCTAGATGAGGACTCAAGACAGCCCTGTTGGACTCGTTTTTAACGACCTATGATCCCAACACCCAGGTGGGAACATCTAAAAGACATAGCTTACGATATGACCCCTGCATAGGAACAGTAAACCTGGGTTGGCTTTGGGCACTTATGGTCCCCCTTAAGTAGATAGAATATGGGGTAGATGAGGATCTTATTAAGATATACCCAAAGCCATATTCTATCTACTTAAGGGGGACTGTAGGTATATCAGTTCGCCGCCAGCGGATGGAAATTACCTTATCACTTCTGTCTAAGCTTGTCAAAGGGGTTCTACCACGAACGAGCGCAGCCCCGAAGGCCCTAAATAGAGGCTAAGCCTTTAAACCCTGAACCCTGCCCACCCGAAACCCTTCAAAGGCCTTTTAAACCCGGAATGCTTAAGCCCTTATGGCATCAAAGCCTTAGTCCTGAAACCCGATATCTCTAGAGCCCTGAACCCCGAGTTCCCGAAACCCTGCACTCCAAAAAAACCCTAAGCCCCAACATCCTGAACTCTGCATGGTATTTCCAAATAGAGGGTCAACCCTTAAAGGCCCCAAATTGCTAGCAACCCTTTTTTATGGTGGCTCCAAAAGATGGACTGCCCCAGCTTTGAAAACCTTAATCCCTAAACCTTATGCCTGGTGCAAGTGCAAAGCCTTGTACCTCTCTATAAGGCCCCCTGAACCCTTTACTTTCAAGGGACTACTATAGCCCCAGTTGTAGGAAGTGCCTGAACACGAATTGAGAGGTGCTCCACCCTTCGGCGATGGTCCCTTGCATCGAAAATCGGATTCCCGTATCGTGGCTTTGAATGTCATGTGCATAAGGACCAGGGTTCAGGGTTGAAGGTGTAGGGGTGTATATAATGAGGACCAAATGGAAAATGAAGCGGACACTGGGGCTATGTAGGAGTTATATAGTATTGCTCATCGAGAGATTAGAGTCCCCAATATACATTGAGATTACGTACATGCTTCTCTTTATATAGGGTCTTTTTGGGTAGAGTCCTTATCGTACTTGATTCAACCACCCAAAAAGCACTACTCATGAGGTGTTTTCGTCTGTGTGGGTGGGGAGTTCTTTGTAGTCATGTGCCCCGTGGAAATGTTTACAGCCTGGAGACTACATCATAATTTCAGACGTGAGGTACCTGTCCTCTTCAGTCTCGGGATCAGCCCAATACTGGGATTTAGTTCTTACAGGGGTTCTCACATTCAGGAGGTACGTTACGGGGTGGTATGCAGTGGGACCTTGCATACTACTGTAGCTTATCAGCCACAGCATGCCCTGCATATGACTATGATGCAATTCCCAGGCCAGTCTTCCAAGTAGATGTTGCTGTTCACGCTTGTGATGGATTCTGTGTATGTGTACTTGGTCGGACGTCAGGACGGACTGCACTGAAAGCACTTCGATCGCTTGCCCGGCCAAGCCAAATGAGACCCTCCATTTAGCTCCAGATGTGTGTGAAGAGATCTTCGTGCTTGACATGGGGCCCGACAACCCCAACCGTTAAATCTTTCAGCAGCCTTCCTGTTGGTGGGAGGGTCACGGGTAGCTATAAGTAGGCTTTCATAGTACCCAGGTACTCAACTCAGGTTATAGCCCTTGCTTAGACCCACTGAGAGCCTGCAAGCTGGGCTTGCAATTCAGCAATCCAGGCTCCTTTCAGAAAAGAGGTGGAAGGCTCCACTACGGACCAGAACCTACCCTGCCGGGATTCCTCTGAACCCTTAGACCTTAAGTCCTGGACCCCTTCTCACATCTAAACTCGAGACTCTCCAACTTGAAGCCCTTATCCCCTGAACTTAACCCAAATGGCTCAGGTGCTTGTGAAGCGACCTGGCTGGAGCTATAGCCTAAGGCACTAAGTAATGGGGTTAGGTCCAGGTGCCGGTAGCTTTCGCGTCATGGTGCTACGGCCTGCGACGGCCTGCGCGCTGCATGTTAGTAATTTGTCATGAGGGCACGAAGGAATTGAAAAGAAAATGGAAGCTACCATATTACTTGGGAGGATAGGTTTTAAGGGCTACTTCAGGAACGGCCCACAATTTCTTAATGCTGCACGGCCCAAAGTCAGGCAGCAACTTTTGTTAATGGAAAGTTTGGGTCCATTTCCAAACTATTCCAGGCTAAGTTAGACCTTCCTATAAAAAAATAGAAAGCACCCCAGATGACCTTTAAAACTCGTGTTGGGAGCTCTGGCTGCAGCAAAGGATCCTCCCCAACTGCCTTACTTGTTGTTATAGTCCTTCTTAAGTAGATAGAATATAGCTTTGGGTATGTGAAAAAAGATCCCCATATACCTCATACTCTACCTACTTAGGGGGGACTATACTTGTTGTTAGTTGGGAATGGAGGAAGGGATTCCCATAGTTCGAGATCATCCCCACTAATATGGCAGTTTTCATGTTCGTTTCCCATCCTCCATTCCCGACTAATAACCAGCAAGCTGAATGCATGAAACCTGTGGGAACCTTCGTAATATTATGATGCCGCTCAAGCTTTCGTAATGTGTCACTGAAGCCGTGCTTGAAGCGCGTTCCAGGAGGCCGATGGACATCAAACAACTGATATGTCCAGTCTGGAGCACTTCATGCCACTTATGTTGCCGTGAAGCTGTTTAGGGTTTAGGGTAGGGGGGTGACTTAGAATGTTCCATTGCCTCTTGCGCGCCTTTGCAGAATTTGCTTTGACTGCAGCTCGCATAAGAATTTGATATGTCCTGACGCCTATCATGCGTTCCTTCCCCCCTGCGGCTACATTCCGTGAAGAAATGCTCGTCATGTGGACCCCCCACCCAGCAATAGTGGTATAGTAGACATATAAGAGGCCCCCAATCATTCCTAATAGTCACTATTACAGGCTGGGGCGTCCACATAAGCCCTACACGCTAAACCCTAAACCCTACGATTTCAGGAATGTGTTTGATCCAGCACATCCTGGAACTCGCACCTTGGAGCCAAGTGAAGTTCTCACGGGTTCTTCCCTGTGAAGCTGCGAGGTGGGGGGGTTGTTCTACAGGTCATTTTGAAGGGGGGACCATTGGGAGATATTGGGAGTATATTTCCTTAAGAGGAGATCCCAACCATTTTGAAGATATGTCTTTAAAGCGACTACCAGTTCTTCTGGCTTGAGGTTGCTCAGGAGTGAAGCTGCCGGCAATGATGAGGAAGAATCCTCTTTCTTGTCGAAGGCCCAGAAGAAGTGGCGCCCTAGACGCGTGAGTCTGCTAAGAGTCCAAACATGTGGCTGCCATTCCTATTATGTCAAGCCGGAAGCCCCTTCCTGAAAACCTCAGACCTTCCAGCATCTGAAGCCCTAAGTGGCTAAGTGGCATTTCGCAAAATTTGGGTGGGTGCTGCATATACTCCCGAACCAGCATAGAGCTCGTCAAAAAAGATGCGAGCAGATCCGAATATCGAGAAAGCAAAGCCTTCAATAGCCCAACCCTTCCATGATCCTGAGAAGCCCGCTGTCACCCTTTCATATGATATGGCCTTGGGGAGAACGTTTTTAGGCTCAAAAACCTTGAATCCCCTAGCTTGAAACCTTGAATGCCGATCTTGATGGCAATTCTCGCAAGCGCTAAGCCCCAACTTCAGAACCCAACGCCCTTTCGCTACAAATTTACCCTAAATCGTAGCCTCCATTTTCTTTTTTCCATTATCCCTATATTCTCTATAACCCCTATGTAATCTTTAAATCCTGAACCCGAGCCGCAACCGGGGTCCACCAGCCCAGGAGTCTATGGCCGTGGGGATTCTTTCCTCCGATGGGATGACCAGGTGGATGAGACTCGGCCTAGTGTGGGCGCCTACTTGTTCATGGAGTTGGCTTCGAGTCGCCAAATTGTCTAGGATAATCACAGGGGTGAGGTAGCCCGCTTGTCCAGATTCAGGCCACCTAGTCGTTTCACTTATGGTTTGGGGTTGCCTTGCGTAGGATACCAAAGGCATCAACAAATAGTGTTATCATGCTTTACCAGGTGTCCCTACCCCATGATGTCTTTATGAGGGCGAGGGTGCCAACTGAAGATTGAAAACCCTTGCAGCAGCCCTAGTCAATAATATTACGCATCCTGCATGAGGTTACCATCCTGAACTACCAGAGTTGCCAGGCTTTATGCTTAGCTAGGTCATGCAGACTGTTAATATCAACAATAAACGCAACCTCAGAACTATCCATGCAAATTCGGATGCAATCCACAAACGCTCCTCCCTTTTTGAAAAATGCTAAAGTGGTGACCTCTTTCTAACATTCCTCCTTGGGCACTTCCAATGTACGTAACTTGTTTGAGCAGTTGAGGTGTAAGGTTGGGTCATCCCCCTTGCAGGAACTGCCCTACAAGGGTCCTATTAAGGGGCCCATATAACTCCCATGAGAACCTTTGCATAGAAACAGCGCCCTTGTAGAACTTCTGGAAAGGCAATACCCATACCTCAGCAAACCTCAGATCTCTTTGGTGACCTACAATCATCCCCCTAACGCTTCCAAGAACCATCCCTTTGATTTTTTTTTATAAACACACGGCAGCCTTGTCAACCCGCTCCTTGTTGCCTGAAGCCGTGCGCAAGTCAAGGAATGGGATGACCAAATGCCAGTGAAGGCGATTACGTCCATCGAGAAGGTGCCTCTTCTGCAAGGTAAATTCACCGGGGGCTAGGGATTAGGGAAAGATGGCATATGGACATTAGCCATAGATAACACCTCCATAGTATGAAGCCCAGAAAAATCGATGTGCAGGGAGTCTGAAGGGCAGAAGTTCGGGGCCTGGGGTTGTGGTGGTTGGAGGTTGGGATATGAGTCATGAGGCTACTGGTCTAGAGGCCTGCGGAGTCAGATCATAAAGCCACGGAGCCCCGCTGAATTCTCACACAGTGGGGGTTCATTCTTCATGCCACGGCATACAAGACTGTTGACCAACACTCTAAACCCTAAACCCCAAATAGTAGCTTCCATTTTCTTTTCCATTATCCTCAAATCACCCCTATACACCCCTAATTCTGGGAACTACCCAAGTGAAATCAGATTTGAACTGGGGATGACGATTTATCAGTCTGCGAGCCCCGCACGAAAACAGCAAGATCACGGCAATGAGGACACCTACACGAGCTGATAATTGTGCTTGACAAGCAGGCGTTAGGACCTCTCACCCTGAGTTAGAGCTCTAAGTTTGGCTGTTGTGCATTTTCCAAAAAAAGGATAGGGCCCCTGCGCGGGGTCCGGAGGAAGGAAGCTCGATAATTCGAGCGGGGCTGTTTATGGAACACCCCCCCATAGTAGGCTCTAAAGAGAACACAGGTGAGCACAAATTGAATATGGTATAAAGTAGTCCCTAGCAGAAGGAAATTTATATGGGTTTCGTTTGGGGGAACTTGTCTGTAAGAGGGCCCCTTGTTAGATTCCAAGTTTACTTCCAGAGGGTTGTAGACTCGCCGCAGACTCAGCGAGATCAGCCTTCGCTTAAACTCTTGGTTTTGAAAAACGGTGTGCCGTCCTAAGGTTTTTGAGTCGGATCCACAGAGTTCAGCGTACAGTGCTCAGCCGCGGTACATACCGGGCTAACTGCACGCTAAAACCGTACTCATTCTTCCCGCAAACTGATAGTCGCGTTTGGTCTGGTGCTGCTTGTATGAGACCCAGAGGCTCATGTTTGCTGTGCATGTATACACAACCTTATAGATAGAGTAGGCTGAAAAAACAGCAGCCTCACATCGGAGCTTCTCCAAAATTCTGCCAACCCAATCGAGATCCCAGTGACCTGGAAGGTCCCGAAGAATCTCGACATGTTGACCAGACCCAAAGGTGAGTTTCGACCTTAGACCAGTAACCCAGAGGTGAGCCTTATCACCATTGCGGGGACCTCCTTCATGGGCACGCCGTTTGTCTGAAGAAGCTTCCACCCTTAGAAGCAACATCGGGATTCCAGAAAGTTAGGATTTGGGATTTAGGGTTAGGCCTTAGGGCTCTTTTTGGGGAGCAAGTGCAACAAGTGCTTGCAATACTGAGGCGGAGACATTCGGGACCCTATGTGTGCAACCACCAGATGCCGCGCATGCATGTGCCCTTTGAGTTTTGGGTGTGCTTTCTGTATGTTGCCTGCATGTAGCATTTGGGTGGTGAACAAATGGTAGTTACCCAAAATAGGGTGACCCCCAAAAAGACCCCAACATATTACAATCGTCACCATTTGGGAGCCCCAAAAGCTACCCCCACTTCTGGCAAATCCCCAAATTTGTTTTCCATGCAGGCATTCGCGCATGTCAGTTTAGGAATGCGAATAGTATACCCTTGTTCCGCGCTACCCACCAGGAACTTGTGGGCCCATCCCTCATTTGCAGCACACTGAGGGGTCCCTGGGTTGCTAAATGAGAGAAAGATGCGGTTACACAACGGACTAGTACACCAGGGCCCTAGCATAGAGCATTTCAGAGAAGCTCACTTCGACTATTTCAAATTGTTTATGTGCTTATGGCGTTCCATGCTGTTTTGGGAGAGGGCACGCATTGAGCAACTTAAGCTGTGAGAAATGCACGAATCTCAAAAGCCTTTCTGAAGGCATGGCGTCGCAAAGCGATTCATGGAGGCATGCCGGTTTTGCTGAGGTAAGGGACGTTGTCGGTATCTTTTTCGTGATTGGCTTAGCACCCGACATAGCCACCTTAAGTGACTTTTCACCGACAAACTTTCGGACAGAGGTATGCCAAAGCTCACAGGAAGCCTTCGTACATGGATGACAGGAAACAAAACACTCCACACCTTGAAGCGAAAACCATCGCACGAAAGCCATCTTCCCTGCAGAGCCTATCAAGCTCCAGGGATAAGTAGGGTTACTATAAAGTCGATGTTGACAGACCCGGTGGGGTCTCCAAGGTTTGGGGGCTCATGATGGATTCCGGTTGCGGAGCGGGGGCTTCGGTTTGAGGATGTAGGGCTAGGGTTAAGAGGCCCAACATGCAATAGGGCCCCTTGGTATATTCTAAGAGAGGTCAAGCCTCACCCTACCTTGAAGTTCCGAAGTTTGACCCAAAGGGGTTTCCAAGACTCTTTTGGGAAGGCCACAGTATTTTGGGGTACATAAGGGCGCCGCTGTCATTTGGAAATATGCAAGTCTCAAATTGCCGTGGTCCCGTATACTTCCCAAAACAAGATAGGGGTCTCACTACAAAGATCCCCTCAATTGAAAGCCCCATTTTTGAAAAACAAAATAGAGCCACCATGTATCCCCCGGTGGCCCTTGTATGCTTTTGATAGACAGCCCGGGAATATCTAGCGGATCAACTCATGGTCCTTGCAAAGTCACTGCAGATCTTCCATCGCTAAATGACTTGTTGCTTACTGGCTCTTAGTCGGGAATATGGGAATACATTATATAGGGATTCTATTATTCCTTTCTTACTAAGCACCCGTAAGTCAATTACCTTTTGTTGATTCTTGCTCAAGGCCCAAAGCCCTCAAAGCTAGAACCCAAACTGAAAAGCCCAAACCCTAAAACCCCAGACCCCAAGCCCAAACTTCTAAACCCTATACCCCTAAATCCTCAACCCTATATATCCCTATAGAATATTTCAAACCCTATGCCAGGCCCTGTCCAGCGTGGGCGTGAACGTGATCTTAACCTCGCAGGGCTCCTCCGAGCATTCCATCACCGTCCTTTGGCTGCCGCGAGAATCCTTCTTTGGGTTATAAGTTTAGGGTTACAGAAACTAGGAGGGCTGGGCATGGCGGAGAAGGGCTTAAGGATGGGGAAGGCAAGGGACTTGGGTTTAGGGTTTGGGGCTTTTGGTGTTAGGTGTATTTTTCGGATATAGGGTGGAACCAGAACCAGAACCTCAGACAGATCTTTCAAGCTTTATAGTATATCAACCGAAGCCGAGGACATTCACTAAAGAAAATGAGAGACCATCACTGCTCCAGGTGGCCGTGGCGGACACAGACGGCAAGCTGGCAATGGAAGCCGTGGAGTCTGCGTAACTTGTCCTTGGGGATTATTGTCTCGAAAATTCGGCATGGCCTGCACAAGAAAGATAGATGCTTGAGAGCCTCCACATTAGGATGGATCTTCTGGTGCGCTGCTAATTCCTGTGGTTGGGAATAGCCTCACTGAAGCCGAGGTGCCCCGAATCAACGAAATCAAAGTAATCGGAACTTACCTAACAAGGTTTTAAGTCCAAACCTCGCGTGCAGGTTTTCAGCATTCTGCCATGCAGAGTGTAGAGCTCTCATTAAGTTTGAGAAGTATAGGAAGTGCGAAATAATGGGTCAGACCTTCGACCGACTTAGACGGCAAATCTTCCCTTCCGGCTTCATTCACGATTCGTTGTCCGAAGCCGCAGCATTCTTACACTATCAGAAAAGTGATATTGGCTACCCAAGCGCCGAGAGATAAGGACCCTAAGACTAGATTTATCATGGCTCTTTAGGGGGGTCTGGGGTTGGGGTAACCAGATCCCTGCATTGATTTTGGTAGGGTTTCTTTTTGTAAGGATGTGTCACGCGCAAACGCTTCCCAGGATTCCTACTAGAAGGCTCAGTGGTAGTTACACTGTGGGTTTTAATCAGGATGATTGAGATTATGCCTGACTTTGGGAGCAAAAAGCCCCACTCAGACCCAGACCTACTCAGTATGTCTGGCTCTGAGGTTCCAGCTTGAGATAGCGCGGAACGCCGAGACGCGCGTCACGATGTTGGAAGGCCCCTGGAATTGAGGATCGTTTGCAGGAAGGGATAGCAAAGGCTGCTTTATGTATAGTTCTCCGTTAAATAGACAGAATATGCGGTATATACGGGGTATATAGTAAGAAGGAAGAGAACATGAAAAACCACTGTTTAGGGTTTAGCCGCCCGTAAGTAGATAGACTATGGGGTATATGGGGATCTTATACTGGTCTTGGGGAATTCCACGTTCTATTTACTTAAGGGAGGCTGTACTGACAAAATGGGTTATACTGGATCCGCCGCCTTCCTATTAAATTCGAAGGCACATAAGCGCGAGGATCTCTTGCGTCGCGAGGTTTCAGCAGCTTGAGAAATCATTGCTAGGGGGATACTGAGACTTGTTGTGGACTCTGTTTTGACTGGTTGGCTTGGCATGTACATAGCCTTTTCTTTGTGATGAGAGGGTCATGGGGAAACTGCTAGCCTGCACTGGGATTCAAAGTTGAGGGCTTCTTGGATTAGCCACCGTCATCGTACAGAACTCCAAGGGAATCTTCTACATACTCCCTGTACATTCTCCATGTTTCACTATAGGGCCCCAAGGGTGACTCCAGCAGAAACGAAGGTCCTTTATAGAGGGCCTTATGACAAGATTCCGTTTCTGGAGCAGAGAGTTGCGCAAACTGCCCTGGTCGGAATTGCAGTCGACGGTCCTTGTTATCTAAAGGCCCCTTCCGGAGGCGTAGAGCAGAACTGGTAGCGGCACAGCCCAAGATTCTCAGAGCGCATTGACATGTTTGAACAGCCATGATTTTGTATAGCGGCCGCAACCTGAAGTAGTACAGCTTCAGTCTGTGTCCGTTGCGATTCCGCTACTCACTAAAACCATGATGTGGGGTTTTGTTTGCAACCGCCATCTACTCAAAGTCGCAGGATCCTCCCCGAAAAAGGGGACCCAAACGGAGCCTAAATGCTGGAGTAGGTGTCGAAAATGCACCAGAGTGGCACGCGTGTCTTTGAGAGCGCTGAGGCCTGAGCATCCTTGCCGTGATCGGCGAGGGAATGACGCCAGGCTATTGTTCAGCTCGCATTGTTGGTCGCGGAGAGCCACATCTACAAGGTTGATATAGCATGTATTATATACATATATGTGTATACATGTGCTGATATTATGAATGTCACGCGTGGAGTTGGTTGAGCATGTTAGGGAAAAGGATTTTTTTTTTTTTTCGGCAGGGGGAGTGCTTCCAATGTTTTTTTTTCGAAAGCAGCCTCTTCGATCTGGGAACCTCAACAAAAACGAGGCCCCGTGTTGTCCGTTTAGGTTCCTTACTTACCCTGGGTCCCCAAGCCCCCCACCCCTGCCAGACCCCATTGTGGGAAACTTCCAAGTTGATAGTTGTATGATGAAGAGTTGGCAGAGCGTTCTTGGTATGAACGGTTGCTTTGCTTGTTTGCTGGAATGAGCTAGGGCTTGCATAATTCTAGCTAATAGTCTAGCTCGGCTGCACCTCTTGCAAGGAAAATAGTGCCAACGGATAGACCTCACTAGGCTTTGGCTTTCTCACGACACCTTGCCAAGGAAGAACTCCACGGGAATCTCGGGACGATTCTTCAATGCCCTGGGGAGGTCAAAGGCGGTCTCTTCTTGCTGACCCGCTCGGGGTGCAGTTAGGTAAGGATGATGGAAGACATACATGATGTAATGGTATAGAGGGTTTAGGGCTTAGGCTTTAACGCGTGTACCCGGCGTAGACTTGCACAGGGGGTCCCTGCTTGTGAAAGGGCGTCTCAGAAAGTAGGCGGTTCCTTCCTTTCTGAGGGCTAGTCTTCTGTGCCTGGCTAAAACCCAAAATCGTAGCTTCCACTTTCTTTTCTATTGTCCCTATACAACCCCTATATTACCCCAATGGTACCATTTTGATTTTAGCGTGTGGAGTAGGGATTGTTGTATTCCAGGATCTTGGAATAGAAGGGCGTTTGCATATGCTACGGGTTGGTGCAATCTTCTGTTTTGCGTTGCACAATGTGGCCTTGTGAGTTTCGGCCGGAAGATTGGGTTTCCTAGACCCTGGAACACCATGTAGTGCAGGAATTACGAGAGAACTATGTCAGAGGCTGCCGGCAAGATTCCATTGCTCCGCAGTACACATATCAAAAGTCGCCTCGGAGCAGCAGCCACGCAACGCCCAACTTGAAATCTGGGAGACCAAGACGCCCTAGAATTTGAAAACCCGTTTAGAGCTTCAAATATTGAAGGCTTGGATGCAAGGATGCTAGGCAGTTGAATTTATAGTGGCTGTTTTTGTGCTGTATCGATCAAGGGCCGTCTTACGTTGGACTCCCCTAGAGTACCAACGTTTTGACAATTCTCCACATAGCAGCGCAAAATCAGGGGCTCAAGAAGGTATAGCCGAAGCAGGTGGAGTTCGTGCAGCCAAAGTGCTCCAAGAAGGGGTCCTTCACTTTCCTTACATGCTTCACTGACTATCTTACAGCCTTAAGCCCTAAAGATGCAACCTCCAAAGCCTGCACGTCAGACTAGAAACCCTGTGGCTCCAATAAATGGGTAGTTTCCCTAAATCAGGGGACCCCAGTATAGAACCCCAATGGACTATACTGCTTGTTACGGGGAGCACCAAAATGGTACCCCTATTTTGGAAACAATAAACCCTAAACCTCACGATTCCCCTGTATCCCCTTCAGAAGGTACCCAAGATTTTTTTGTAACTCCAAAACATGGTGGCAGGTAAACATCGTCGCCATCGCGCAAGGCTCCTCTGAGAGAAACATCTCGGCCGTGGTGAGCAGGCAATTAGATTGCTTGACGGATGGTCCAGTTCATCTACAGGGTTTACAGGGTTTTGGTTGAGTTTGTGGAGTTTTGGGGGTTTGCTTTTTTGGGGGGTGGTGGTGTTGCGGGGCTGGGCTTCTGAGGGAGAATCACCTTACATTGAGTAGGGGGCAAAGACTACTAAACTGTACGCATTTGGGGTGCCAATCATATGGGTAGGGTATAGTTTATGGATTTGGGATGACATCCTGAATGGTCAGCAAAGCTGTTACGGCTGTTCCCCCTACATTGGGTGTGTGTGTGCCTGTGTAGGCAGAGGCTGCATTGCACAAACAAACTGTTCAAACTACCTGGGCAAAATCAAGCAATGTACCTGGCCTCACCCTAAGTGGTGGTTTATGAGGAACAGTTGTCCCAACATGGTTTCGTTTTCTGCTCTCAAACCGTAGCATTATTCAAATCTAAGATCAACCTCTTCAACTCCCTAGAGCAAGGTCCAGGGTGGCATGTGTGCTATGGTCTAAATTCCTTAAAGGGGATTATATGGGGGAGTACTGTAGGGGTTATTAAGGGGGATATAAGGAGTTTAGACTATAGCTCATGTGTTGAAGTATTCAAGTCCAGGAGGTGACCTAGAAAAAGCCAAGGTGAAGGTGTCCTCATGTTTGCTCCTAAAACCAATGACAACATTTTCTCTCCTAAATCCCAAGCCCGAGGCTCATAAATCCAGCAGAAGCCCTAAACACAAAATGTTCCGACTTTCGATCTGAAAGGCTCCAGGCTATCTAACGCCTTTGGGCTTTTTTGTGGTATTTGCAAATTCGGGGCTTTGAGCAGTCATGGGAGCAATTATGTCGCTTACGATTACAGAGCCAATTTAAGGTTTGGGGTGTAGGGCTCAGGGAAGCAGACCGCACATCACCAAAGTCGGCAAGCACGGCAAATCAGCATGTCGGGATTCAGAGGCCTCAAACAGTGACATGCTTGTTCCAGTAGGTACACGAAGTGAAGGTATTTGAATGATATGTCCTACAAGTGTTGGCCGCAGTTTTGCATGCAGGTAGGTGACATGAGCTACAGAGATCTTTAGCGCTACCACCTCAAGAAGTCACACAGGGACCAACCCAACAGTCCCTAGGGCTTCCTCAAAATCAGGGTAGATTGGGGGACCATGCGGATATGTCGAGGTTCTAGGGGTCCCCTGTCAGGAACAATCAAGAGGTCATGTTAAGCAATCCCTGTTTTGTTTTGGCAGGCCTCTCCGTCCAGGTGCCGGGGGAAACCAAAAAGGGGATCTACATACATAGGGGGACCACAATATAGACCCCAAGCTACTAACGATAATCCCTTATTATAGGGATCCCCACAAAGTTACCCCTATTTTCGGGCAACCTTCAAATTGCGCCTGCTATCCACAGACCTACAAGCCGCACCTGGACCTTGCATACCTTCCGTGCTACTACGAATTTTCAGGCAAAAGCCTAAAGATTTGCTCCCATAGGGTCAGTAGACACCCACCACCCTTAACCCTCAGCCTACATCCTAAACCCACCACCATAAGCCGCCAAACCACTAAAACGCGCGAATTCCAGGGAGGAGCTTTCCCTTGCATTGCGCGCCACACACGACGCCTTTTTGATGAAGGAGTCCACAATCTCCGTGAGTCCTGCGGCCGCAACGTTGTAATTGCGCTCACTAAACGAACATGGAAGCTCCAAAAGGGTCCTAGAGGTAGTACTGTCCTTGTCCAAGGAGACACTCTCATCCATGTTTGTGTCGGGCATGGTACGTGGCTTTAGGCAGTTGCGCATGTGGAAGTGTGGGCAGAACCTGTTTTTTTCTTTGCCGCGCCCTCGCGCAGCGACGGGTCGTTGTTCTGGGCTTTGGGTTTGTTGAGGGTGCCCACCTGGCAAATTTGCACAAATTTCCTGTGCCAGCTGGTGCACCAGAATGACGCATAATTTCTGCCGCAGGTTTCAGGTTTAGGGTTAGGGTTTATAGGGTTCAATACAGGACCGATTCATCAATAATTTTGGGGGGGCCTATAAGTTCCACCAAGGTTAAGCTTCTTGCAGGTTCGGAGCCAAGTGCTGTTTGCCTGCACTTTGGTGAACTATCCTCGTGTGCTCTGAGTACCCCACGAATCGCAAGTTCTCGACATTACCACAAAGGATCTTGAATAGGCACCTCCATCATGAAAATTTCTGCATGGGGTCCCTAAAAAGCCTCTGAAGCTACCCAACTCTTGATCTGCAAATCTGTTAAGCAAATCTTCTTACTTCCTGCAGATACCAGAACGAATATCTTGGAGCTGGATACGTCCCATCAGCCCGATCGCTGGTGGCCTACACCTTAGTCTCTAGGGCTAGGCCCACAACTCCCAAATGTTAAATGTGATCCTAACCCTGCCAGAACCTACAAATTTTCACATGGCAAAAGCATTGTAAACAACAACTCTAAACTTCAAACCTCCTCACCTATGCGGTTCGAAGGCGTCGTGGGCGGTGGCGAGATCGGCACTGCCTTTGTGCGGCAGCTGGTGTCTTGCATGCATGTTTATTCGTCCCCAGATCTCTGCTTTAACGGGAGTTTTTTTCCGGAAGGCTGTGGTTCTGTAATTTTTTTCCAGCTGTCCCCATACAGTGGTTACCCCTATCTCACACACCGTCGCCTACAAGGGCCTACCCTCCCCACTCCCTTTTTCCCCCACACTTGCTGGGTATACTGGGGCTCTCTCAAGGTTAGATGCGATTCTGAAGAACCTCATCATAAGGCGCCCAATGCATCTGAGAGCCAAGACAAGAAAATAGTGGAAGTAGTGGGAAGACTGAAAACGAGTAGTCATTAGTCATCGCCACAGCATCATCAGCACTATAAACCCAGTTAGGGAACCTTGAGAAACACACGTAAAGCACCCTTTAACCTAACTGGGAGCCTCGCAGAGTTAGCCCTACAGAATTCTTGAGATGGAGCCCCAGGGTCCCTCTATGTGTTTAGGGCTTAGGGTATCATTCTCCCTGAAGTGTTTTCTGCAACCCCCAGACCCCAGCATTGAGTCTGAAACTCTAACACCCTAAGTCGAAAACCAACGCCCCCCAAGGTGCGATGGAACACCGACGAGGGACGAGATTTCGACCTCCCCTCTCTCAGGGAAGTTCAGCAACCCTGGCTGCTTTCGAGACGTTTTTTTTGGGCTATACGTATAATTACACACATATATATATATAGTCATATGCATATACATATATAATGTGAAAGGAAGAGTTGCCGTACTAAGGGGTCCTCTTTGAGGGTCCCTATAATTAATGAGGATCATAGTACATACTTTGGGGTGTATACGAAGGACCCCGCGTCTTTGGAAATGCTCGTGTATACTGTTGATGGAAAGGTTTTGCGCCACTTTGGGTCTCATGCTTGTGGTATTTCCCGGTGTTTGGTGTATGAACCACGCCGCAACATGTCCCTCTCTAAGAAAAGCATTTGTGTTGCTGGTGGTGCTGTGTTACAGCGCCGTGACTATCTGTTGCAGTACTGGAGCTTGTCATGAGCAGCATGCTTATCCTCATCCTGCAAAGAGTATGGTCAACATTCAGCTTGATGTGCTTTCTGTTTTTCTTTTTTTGTCAACGTCCCGTTTAGCAGTTTAGCGTTCGCAACGAAGCAAGCCTCCCTAAGTTCCAAGTGCCCCTTTGTTCTGCGACCTTTATGGAGCTGAGGTATTTGAACATCGACCTCCGCTCCTTCTGCGACTCGAACAAGATGCTTGCCTTCTCTTCGGCGTCATCTTCATTTGCAATGGGTGGTTTTTTGAATACATTATCACAAAATCAAGACCGGTTCATACACTGGCTTTTCTTCGTGCTGAGTTGCGTAGTCGCCATCCTCCGCTAAGCAAGCTCCTTCCCTGCTCCGAATGTCCCGTCTTAGTGTTTGCTATGCTGACATTGAGGGTCCATGTACCCCTATCATACGGTTTGACCCCAAATTTGGCATGAAATGCCCAGCTTCTGGGTACTACACCTTCATGGTGATTGGTAAGAAGAAGCCTTCTCCTAGCACATATGCTCAAGCAAGGCCCGGGCACTGGGGAAGGTTCTGGGTGAACTACTAAGTGGTTTGATAGGAACCCAAAAGCATGCCACTGTCCCAAGCCACGAGCCAGCCCTAGGTCAAGCCGTAGAAGCGCATTTCAAGATTTTGGCTGGAAGCCCTGCAGACCCCAACATCTAAATCATGGACCCTACAGCCGAAAGCCCTATACTCTAAACCCCAAAACCCCAACCGTCCCCAAACTCTAAACCCCAAGACCCTGAACTGTAGGCCCTGAGAAACACCATGGGGTGTTTGTATCTAAGCCTTAGCTGGCCTGAGCTGTCACATGAGCTATAGTCTAAACTCCTTAGAGGGGGATATGCAGAGTTTAGGCTTCAGGGTCCAAACTCCTAAAGGGTGTTATGTAGGGGAGATTTATAGGAGTTCTTACGTGGGGTATTGGGAGTTTCGACTATGGCTCACATGTTTCAGCCTCCCTCAGATCCTCCACCATAGCTCTCACAGTATAGGGCTAACCATAGATGCACTGTCTTCAAGCATTGGTCTGAACATGCAGAAGCGTGCTTGCTTCAGAAGATCGGCACAGCCACGACCACCTTCACTGATTCGATCGAGCGCAGTCTCTCATGATCTTCGGATGAGGATTTTAGGGGTTCTCTGAAGCGATTTCTGCTGGGGACTCGGGGACCATTACGTGTCCTGTATGTGCACCTGAAATGCCCCCCAAGCCCCATCATTTGCAGCCTTTTGTTGCATCAACTCTGGCTGACTCAGTGTTGAGCTGCTATTTGAAGAAAAGTTCCTTGTGACCTTTCAGCCTCTCCCACTGGTGCTTTTACCCCCTTACCTCTCTATACTTCTGCGCCTCCATAGGGAAGCCCTACGGAGACTGCTCGAGGATGCTGCTGGCGCAGAAGGGCCTTCCCCTCTCCAAGCTCCAGGACAACATCACAAACGGCGCCTCAGCAGCGTTTCTAGGTTGGAGTGCCGGATGATAGGTTGTGTGCTGCACTTGCTCTCTGGGTGCACGTAGCCTCCCCCAAGCTGGGAGTTTGTCAAAACAACCCCGATATAGGTGCTAATAAGACCCTAGAACGCCCTCATTATCACCTTGTACCCCTAGAGAGCACAACCCCATAAGACTAAAAGCGGCAAGTCATCATCTTAGCCATGCCTAGCTGGGAACGGAGCAGAGAATATCATTGTCAGGCCTGCTTGCCAGTCTGGCAGTCATAACTAATGACATAATCAGTAGTACGAGTAATAATGAGATAGCTATGATGATGAAAACTGATGGTGGCAGTATCACTAGCACTACTTGTGTTAGCAGTAGTAAAACTTTCCCAGCAAGCATGGCCAACGCATTGGGGTCCCTGATCAACTCTGGCGTGTGGGCGTTGGCCTTTGTACCGATGAGTTTATGCAGTTTAATCGCATGCAGCTGTTACATGATGCAATGGCATTATGATCGTATGATTGCTTTGAAGAAGGGAAATACTAAACACCTGCTCAGGAGTCTTCAATCTGAAAGATATGGCAGACGGATGGGAGAAACAAGGCGCGGCCCCAGTGAACAGGAGTTCTTTAGGCTAAGATATGTCTACAGTCACGTGTCGTGTGAGTGGAGACTGTGGTTATCCTTGTGAGCTTCACCGTGCTAATTCAGGGTTGAAGGTTCAGGCGGCATCAGGGACAAATCCCAAGGAATGGGATTATTCCTCAAGATTACTGTCCGGCTGTCTGACATGACGCTGTTTTAGGCTTGTACCCAAAGGTTGCAAACAACAGTGTCTGTCTGTATGTCTTGCAAGAGCCATGCACAGTGCTACTGCGAGCAGCTTCGCTTGAGCCACTGCCACTATAGAAGCCTGAGCCATCATGAGTCTTATTCTCTTATGACCTTCACATGTGTAATTAGCGATGGTGGAAGCTACGTGAAAAGCATATAGGTCGGCCTCTGCATTGCTGCTCCTTCCCGCTTCTTCCTTCAATCTTCCTTCAGACTGCTCAACTGGTGTAAAGTTAGAGCCAGCTGTTGCCAAGGCTTTGCCGCCCAGACTTGAAAGCCCGCAGAAACGGATTGCCATTAAATTCCCCAAGCAACTCTTGGGGCTTTATCAAAACATGATTTTTCCTCTGGGGCGGAGCTGGAAGCTTGGGCTTGCAACCTGGAGCGTTTCATACGTTTGAAACCTCGGCATTCAACTGCTACGACTGCAAAGTCCTGGTTCAACTGCAGTCCCAAAGCCTTGTAATCACTGCTCTCCTGGAGGAAAGGCGGTTGCTGATGCATTGACGGATGGAGTCCAGATGCAAGACACTGACGCTGGGTCGATGTTCCCTGAGTTAAGAAACTGTAGGTTAACTAGGGAGGATTTAGGTTCGCTGGTGTTGGGTCTGAAGTTCCGTGATTGTCAGGTGATAAAACACTGGCTAGCTTCCATAAATACGGGTACCCCAATATAGATCCCCTAAATATTAGAATCCTGATTATAGGGCCCCTGCAACTACCACCATGGGCTATTAGACCCTAAAATTCCCTAATAGGACCCTATTAAGGGCAGATTAAGGTACCCTAAAGGTCTAATAGCCCATAATGGTAGGGAATCATCGCACTGGTGCGGCCTCGGAGCGCTGCTCTGGGGGGGGGTCTTGCGGACCCTCTAGAGGCCTGAAGAGAAAGAAAAAAAGAGAGCGAGATAGAGAGAGAGAGAGACAGAGGGAGTGCTCAACGGCTCTGAACTTCGGATAGTAGAATTCGGAATCCTAAAAAACTGACTTGCCGTCACCCTGACCCTTAAGCCCAATCCAAGTTTTGGCTTGAGCGTTTAGGGCCTTAGGTTTCAAGAAATTGTGCAGAACTTTGAGCTTTGGACTTGGGGCTTTGTCTGTCCAGGGTGTACAGCTTTTAACCTGGGAGTTGTGTGGGGCTTTTGAAGTTTTAGGGTGTTCCCTATTATATTATAGTAGTTTCCATTTTCTTTTCCATCATCCCCCATATAACCCCAATATTACCCCCAATATACCCCAATATAACAAGGATGATGTAGCGCTTGGGGCTCAGCCATGCCTTCCGCTCAGGACCTGGATGATTTCATCAAGTTTACAGACTGCAAGGAATACCCCCACAAGGTGCTACAGACTGCCTGTGGCATGCCATTCTCAAGACCACGCGACGCTTTTGGATATCCTTGTTATATTGGGGTAATATTGGGGTTATATGGGGGATAATGGAAAAGAAAATGGAAACGACTATAGTATAATAGGGAATATATTGGGGTATCGGGCATCAAGCAGCTGTAGAGTACACTCATGAAATTTGGTGTTGATGCTCACGCATGTTCGGATTGAATTGGCAGCTGGGGTGGTTATCGGCCTTGGGGTAAGTGCTTTGTGAAGGAAGATTTCGTCCAGTAAATGAGAATTCTGAGGCTGATGAAGCTTTTTCGTGCTACCACCTCTAGTGCTGTGCCAACAGCTTTCGAGTACAAAAACGGCTTCGATTTTTGAAGTTTCCCATCCAACTCCCTTGCCACTTTGGATCCGTAATGAGGACTGTACCCGTGCTGGGGTCATACCAGGCGACTCTCTATTGTTGGGAACGCTACAGGTACTTGACGGTATCATTTGTTGTTTTCAGGCCCACACGGGAACAAGATTCTGCTCGCTTTAAACTTTAAAGCTTTCAGAACTGGTGTGTGCACTGACTGCATTTTGTTATTCCTGAACTACAGCTGATGTCGAGCTAGGGTGTGAATTCTCCAGTATTACCTACCTCGTGGAAGCAAGCCCTGTAGACTGCGCTTCCGCCGTTCCAGCAAAAGGCGAGCTTATGTTCATGGACTTCACGGGTCGAAGCAGACGATTTTGAAGCGCTTCAGTTGTAGGTTACGGCCCTAAACCCTAAGCCAATCCTAAAATCGTTCTGGCTAGGTGATTGTTGACTGCAGCAGCTCTACAGACATTGCCAGCAAGTTGCTCGGCTATTCATTGTGTTCTGACCTCAAAACGTTGCGGGCGTAGATGATAAGCCGATCAGCGCCCGGGCGGCAAACGAAAGCGCCGAAGCGCTAAGTGAGCATGATTACTACTATTTCTGCTAATTATTACTATTACTACTGTTATTACCATTGCTATTATTCATATTATTCCTCATAGTATTACTGTTATTATTATTTCTATGTTCCGTAGCAGCCGAAGTTCAGGTCTGACGGACTGTCAGCATTGGGGTATCTGGGGATAATGGTATTGTTAGGGGAGATCTAGGGGTTATGTAGACGTTATGTAATG
This sequence comes from Symbiodinium pilosum, assembly GCA_905231905.1. Classification (NCBI taxonomy): domain Eukaryota; class Dinophyceae; order Suessiales; family Symbiodiniaceae; genus Symbiodinium; species Symbiodinium pilosum. The sequence goes on along the minus strand of CAJNIZ010002237.1, from coordinate 89,327 downwards.
CTACCATGGTGTGTTGCTTATTGGTGCGGAAAACAACATGCTGTTGCCACACCCTACTCAGGTTGCGAGGATTGCGCCACACAATCCTTCTCTTCTGCTCTGGCAAAAATCCTTTGTACACACCATTCAAAAGCTGCCTCGCTTGGTAGAGTTGCTTTCGCATTTGAACCCCCACGCAGCTTCTCCTGGCAAACAAGTCGCTGCACCCGGGCACTTACTTTCCTGCAGGAAGTGGTAGCTTTTGGTGCTTGAGTAGTATCCTACACAAATAGGCATCCAAGAAGCGCAACCCAACAGCAGCCGCTGCTTCAAAAGATTTCTTTGAGAAACTCTCAGCTCATGTGCACAGGTATCCTGAATGGTTGAGCCGCGGCTTCCACGCCTGGACCTTACACTCCCTGCGACACAAGTGTCGGGGCTAAGGAATCCTTGTCTTGGGGTGTGTTGAGCAGGACCAGTTTTCAAGTTCAAGAGATGCCCAGATGATATTTTTGTACAATTTGGCTGCTAACTCTCCTCCAGATCCCGTGCTTCTCATGACATGGGGCGTCGCGAGTTTGATGCAGATTGCTTATTGTCAAGAATCATGTGCAGGGCAGGGTGCTCTCCCAAGCACAGGACTTCAATATGTATGTACAACAAGTCAAACAATAGTCTCCACTAAAGTGATGGCTTGAAACGACTTTGCCCTACACCCTATAAACCTTAAACCATAAGCAACACTGGCTCGGGGTCTTAGGATTGTGATTGGGGGGTGTAGGGGATGAGGTCCTACGACCTCATGCCAAAGGACTTGGGGAATCGATTCATGCTGTTCCCGCCCATGCCTAGCATAAGTATGCTACACCCAGCGCTTGAGGCATATTCTGATAATTTAGGATCCCGCGCTATCCTAGCTTACTACGCTACCCTAAGCTCACTGGTGCTGCCGGGGGCGTATGACTGTCCCTGTGCCATCCCCACATGTACGCCCATCATTATACGGACTGTGCCTAGTACTTGCATTCACTCCCCAACTCCTCCTTTGGGGACAGGAAGTAAACTCGTAGACCAAGAGCCTTCCACCAAGAAGGGTGATCTGTGAATATTGGGCGGCCTTTTCAATACGCTGAATCTCATCCCTTCCACCTTGAGGTTTAAGTGCCACCCAGGCACACCTCAATATTACACGTGTCGCCAAGTATCTGAGCTACCGCAGGGGATACTTGATGTGGGGACGGGGGAGGGTGTTAGCACCAGGGAAATGGTTCATGGAGAAGATTACCCCTTTTAGGGGTTTTCAGGCAGTATAATCCCGGTCAGAATCGCTATTGGGAGATGGAATGAGGAAACAAGGCTCTTGATATTCATAAGGGGGCAGCGCATATGAGAGCAGCTCATCTTGAAGCTATGTAGCCTACTACACTAACCCCCAAGGTCAAACATGAGGAGTACCACAGCAAAAACAAAGCCAAAACTCGCAAGCGCTCCCAAGGTAAGTGAGTTTATGTATAGTACCCAAAAGGGGATATAGAATCTCCCTTGAGTACCCCCTGCTAAGGTCATTACTCCAAACAGATCCGCGCTGGTCGGGCCATACTCGCAGTATCAGGATTGCTTACGGCAAGTGGGGACGCCTGCCGGAAATTTTGGGATTTCAAAGCCTTTTCTCTTGAATCTCCGAGCCATGCCCCCAAAGCGCCATTGACTATGGCTCTGCCGCTTCAGGAAGTCACGTTTCTACATGCAAGTCAGGGCGCCATAATGAAATCTGCAAAGATGGCAAGCCAGGCACACTTGACATTGACTCGCCTGTAGCTCCTACACGATTATTCAAAAGGCTTTGGGAAGGTCCGAATAACTGGCTTACCATTCCAGGAAACTTAAAGAGGAAAGAACCTTTTCTTAATGAAGGCCCAAAATCTTTGTTTTACTGTTTGTTAGCGGGGGATAAAAATGACATATATATATATGTACATAATATATACTGACTATATAGAGACTATATTCCCATATTTCCTGCTAAGAACCTCCCCCTAAAACCTTGCTGCGTAGATGCCACAGCAGAAACCTGTCGACAGCATGTGGTTTTCATGGTTTCGCTCTGGCAGCAGACAGCCCTAAGCCTCCCTGTCCTGTTTACATTGTGAGGATTACAGTGGGACTTGCATCAGGGTTCCACGGATTCCACGGAAAGCTATGGGCGATTTGGAGTTGGACTTGGCAGGGCTGAAGCCAAACAGAGGATTCTGGTAGCATTGGTGCTTGTCACAAGTCTGAATGGAATACACCAGGCTGGAAATGAGTATGTGCAACCCGTAAGTTACCAGCCACGTGCGCAAGGCTATAGTGCAGGATCAAGAATCAAGACCAATCGCAGGCTCAACTTGATCCTCCACCCAAACCCGAAACCTGAATCCCTGGGATCGCCAGAGCCTGGAAGAATTTAAAGTTGATACCTAACTCCTGCGCTGTTTGTGCTTCCCAAGGAAGAGGGGCGCTGCTCAATTCCGCTATGATGCCACGGCGCGCTAAAAGGGTCTGGGGGTAGACCTGGGGAGTCGAGGGGTCCCGTTTGGGGACCCCTATAAAGAGGAATATTGTACTTTGACGTCTATATTGGGGTCCCCAACGGACCTAGGAATGAGTGTTTCGTGTTGCTTTGCGGCTCAGGGCTTCGGGATTCGGAGCATTTTCTCGTTCCTCTCGACACCCTTCTGCTTCCCCAGTGCCTCCGAGGGCTGGGCTTCGGGATTCGGAGCATTTTCTCGTTCCTCTCGACACCCTTCTGCTTCCCCAGTACCTCCGAGGGCTGGTACTGAACATATGGAGTGGGACCTCAGAATGGAGAGCCAAATGGAAAAGAACAGGGAATAGCATTAAATGTTGACAGTCCGAAATGTAAAGTTTGACTAGGGCAACGGGTGGTTGCGGGTGTGTTTGTCGCCCACGCTTTCGTTTTTGCTGGGGGTTCTTTGTCAATGCCGCCGGTATCCATAAATCCTAGGTCCTAAATTGAATTTGCAAACATTAGGGCCCTTTGCTGGGAGTTTTTTTCTACGGATTATCATATATTGCGTTCACTGTCGTTAGCCCACTGTTGATTCTTACATGCTGAGCCATCAAGCCAAGCCGAAAGCACGTCAACATCTCCCGGTTGGGGTGTGTGGCATGCATTCTACCTGCAGTCACTGTACTGATACTCTGCGATGGCACACCGGGCTTGGGTGATGACAGGGTTGGAGGGCCCAGGTCAAGCGCCTGACTTCTCGGAGCTTCAGGTGATCAACTTACTGCTTGGGTTGGGGATTTGAAATCCATGTAATGACTTTGCTCCCCTACTCCGTCTGACGAAGGCACCGATCAGCCAAATACAGCCGAGGCCTTCTGCCCCATTGAAAAGCAGCATGTGTCTGTGGTGGACCCCTTATCGCCCGCGCCAGGCTAAGCCCGAGGAGGTTTTCATCATTCCCTGCTTGGAACCCGTAGTAGGGACCCCGGAACCTTTCTTTGATCCCCGTATTCTATAGCCAGGGACCTGACGAACGAAACCTAAGTGTCAAGTGATACATCCCGCAAGGTGGGAGGTCAGATTCCAATTATCACCTTGCTGCAGGACCTGTTGCAAACAGGCGGGGCTTGGGGTGGGGTCAGGGAAGACGTCTCGAAATTGTAAGTTTAGTTTCAGCCCATCGTGGGACATGTGTTGGCAAGGGTAATCCACTGTTACAAAAACAGCCCTTGTAGTGGTGAGGAGAAGTGTTCAGCGGCACTGACTGAGTTTTGAGGGGAATTCCTTTCTACAACTGTATGCCACACGTGCGTATATTGCCGGGGGGGTTTAAGGATGCTAGGGCGCATTGAGTTTAGATGGCTGCAGGACACAATGCTGGCTGGAATCTAGGAATGGCTGCGATTGTCAGGATTTTCAGCTTGCTCTGTGAGCAAAGGGGAGGAACGGAAGCCTGAGTTGGGGCATTGGTTCTAGGGCTTACTGGGTTGTTCTTAAGAAGGTAGATGTAGATAACGAATTATTCACCACTATGAGGGAGTCGTATCATATACTTGATACCCATACTGTTCCTAACTTAATGTTAAGTTCCTTAACAGCAACCTAGCTTAGGTTCTCCAAGTTGCTCGCAAGGCTGGAGCTTCCTCACAAGTTTTAGCTAGGTGTTCAGCTTCAATGTTTCCGCTCTTGTGCTGGAGTGTCGCTTGAACACCATGGCCACGTTTCTGTGCAATTGAACCCCAACATGCGCTGAACATGTTCATGTTGTGTTTTTAAAGAGAGAGAGAGAGAGAGAGAGAGAGAGAGAGGGAAGCGAATGTAGAAGCCAGAATAAATGATTATGTATGGTCAATTGTCTCTCGCAAGGCTATGCCAGTGTACGGGTTGATTACAACAGGGGCCAGGGCAGGGAAGCTCGGGCTAAATCATATGTAGTATGGGGTTTTTGGTAAACCCAAACCCTCAACTGAGGACCCTCTGGCAATTATGGAAGGCTCTAATTTTGGGGTTGGGGTTTACCAATATCCCGGTCTTATGAATGATATATGAGTTTCTCAAACAGAACGCCTTCGCTGATGCCAGGGATACAGAGGATTTGTAAGAAGATTATGGTTTTCTATCAGTGACTATCGCATGGATTATAGATTGATTGTTCTCACAAACTCCTATATGTTGACGTTGATGTCTTCTCTACAGTTCCGGATGTTGGACGTTATCATCTTCATCCCAAAATGTCCCTCCCCCTCAATGTCGAATTCTCATATCTGCTTTGAACTTCCTCGACATCTTTGTACTTGCTTCGTTTTCTGGAGGGCTTTAATGAACAGATTGTACTGGGATGGGAGCACAAAACATGTATAGCTGAGAGTAGCAGATACCCCAAGAGGAAGGCTGAGAACGATACCAATTTTTTGTTGGGTAAAGATGCTTGGACAACCTGCGCCGTCGTTCTATCACCTCCCTTCTCTAAGCCCTCAGTCTCACCCTAAATCCCATAAATCATAAGCTCTACACGCAATCCTCCCACTGCAGGAAACCGCAATCCCCTTCATTATGATGCTCCCCCTGAATTTCATGATGAAGTCTACCATGATTCGAGAAGCCTTACCAAATCGATGGGGTTTTAACAAGTCCTGGGAAGCTGCAAGGGGATCGAATTCATCGCCTAACCGGTGTGCTTTCCGGCACGCTGAGCTATGTCTTCAACAAGCTGAGACCCAACTGCAGTGCTGACGGGCCAAGCCCTTCATGACCCTGAGTTCCGTATACCACTCCAGTTGTGAAGGCCACCTAGGTAATCACATAGGGCAGGATCCAGTCCATCAAATGACAGGGCTGAGATCTGAGGTGGGTTTCGCAGAGAGGCGTGACATCGAAGGAAATTCCTCAAGAAGGGAGCGAGGCACTTTTCCCTTCTCTTTATATAGATCAGATCCACCTTTCAATGATAAACTTACCCTTATACAGTTTTGTATAACAAGGTAAGTGAAAGTGGTGGGGGGCGTTGTCATCAGAGGGTGAAGTTTGCTGACATGTTTGGTCCTTTTGCAAGAAAACCTCGCTCCACAGCACTAACCGTGACGAGACACGCGGTTTGGCCCCTACTCAGGTGCTGATGCCTTGGATTTCTAGGGAGGGCTTCAGCCTTTGCCTTCTTACAAATGTGTACGCGAACTTGCAGGGCTCTGAACCAACCTCAAGCCCCACTAGGCGCTCCTTTCAAACGACAGTCGTTTTATGTGGAGCACATGCTGAGGTTCCATGTTTGTTTAGGGTATATCACATCCCAAGGATCAGTGCATACAAAACGCGTCCCCAGTTTCAGGTCACTTGCAATGCGGGATCCGATGTGAGTTTCCCGCAGGTTTGATAGCCCTCGAAGTCTGCATGCAGGATTCGCAAAATCTTTGCCATACCTGCCCAGGCGTTCAATACCAAGTCGGGTTTGGGGTTTCAAGCATTGGGTTTCGAACTCGAGGAGTACACCCCGGGAAGTCCTAGGCCCCTTATAGACTTGCTTTCTGACCCCCCGCACGCTCGCAAGTCCGTGTTCAAGCCTGACCCTGCACTGAAGAAGCATCCAAATTTTGTGACTACCTGCACATGCAAGTTATGTACTGATCATATTCGTTGGTACGATCAGCCGCAAGCCCCATAGTTTCTGCAGCGCCCGCCTCTCTGACAAGAAGCCTTCGCCCAGAAACAAGTAAAGTATCCATCCTCAATCTGTAGCAGTCACAAAAAGACATTTTCCATCGGGGTATTGACTGTAAGCCCGGTTATCAAGCACCAAACTAGGAAACACCGGCGTATCTACTGTAGGGAGGAAGCAGGTTGATTGGGAAGACCTAGAAATGAAGGACTTTTTCCCGAATGCGTAGCAGA
>CAJNIZ010002237.1:0-66499 GCA_905231905.1 Symbiodinium pilosum | reverse complement strand
GTGGGGGGTCCACCTAATGTATTGTCTACTGAACTGTAGTCGTTTGGGCTTTGGCTCTCAAATCTGACCGGACTGGAGTTGTGTTTCTGAATGCATTGGCATCCTACATAGATAAGTTTAGAGGCTAGTCCGTCCCAGACGCCGGGTGAGAGGAACTCCGTTGGTTGGCGAACTGCCGCGGTTTCTCAACCTCGCATGTGCGTGCAACATGTTGAGGGGTAGATTTCTCTCACCAGCATACATAGAATAGGTCCCGATTCCGAAAGCTTCCACTCCTCCCGAGCATGTAGCGTTGCTGGGGCTCTACGTCCCAGGGCGAGTGGTCTTAGTCAAGCAGTCGTGGTATCTGCCCCAATGAAATTCTTGAGCAGAGATTCCACTGTGTCGTTCCAATCCCGGATTTTTGTTCGAGAGCTGCCAAGCGTGCGTGCCAACAAAAGTCCTTTCGTGGGCAAGGGGGCTCTGTGAGCACCTAAAACGCTCAAAGGTGCTGCCAGCTTGTTGGCCGAATTTTGTACTCAAGTAATTAGTGGTGTGTAGGTAGAAGAAGTTCAGGGGATAGAGTCTCATGAGAGCAGATTTCCCACATAGAGTTGTGATGAGCTTCTCCAATGACATGACTTCTAGTTTTCGGGTTTTGCAACGGGAACTCTTCATGATTTTTCGATCTATATAATAAACCCTAAACCCTTATAAGCCAGTTATAAGCCAGTAAGTCGGCAAAGAGATTCATATTTGGCGATTTCTTAAAAGCAGGGCCCCCATACACAGGGTAGAATAGGCCAAGAATGGGCTCGACAACTTGAGGGCCTTCTGAGACAAAAGGATTCTACACTTTTGCCAATACTATTTTAAGATTTATTTGAGGTAACCTATACAAGGAACCCAGGAGCATGATATGGGACATACATTTACTGTAGGCTCCTACTGTACTTTAGCAGGGGGAGCTTTGAGTCTCGTCAGGAACGCGGTTGAAGCCTTAGGGGATTAGGGGATTAAGGGTTTGGGGATTAGGGGTTAGAGTCTCAGCAATTTTGCTGCCTGGACCACGTCATTGGGGGGGATCTCCTTAATGGTCCAAGGACTTGATACTCATTCAAGTAGCTACTTGAAGCTAGTACTATGACTATAACCGCTATTCTCCAGGCCCAAGTACCTAATCATGGGGTCTGTCTTCGGGCAATTTTGCTCCTGGAATACCAGCCTTTCATTTACAGTTCCTGACATCAAAACTTACTTCCTGGTTCCAGCCGCATCAACAGGTTATGGCTCTTCTTGGTTGGGTCTTGTGCAATGGGCTTTATCCTTTGTCAAGACAGGCTTTTGGCCCACTGCTGGAAAATCGTTAAACGTATGTTGTGGGGATCATCTGCTTATAGTCCCCCTTAAGTAGATAGAATATGGGGCATATGGGGATATTTTTCTGATATACCCAAATCCGTATTCTAGCTACTTAAGGGGGACTATAGTTGCGACAAAGCCAGACTATTTGATCAGGCCCAGCGAAGATTGGAGCTTTCTGATTTCACGTGAGAAGTAAGCCATAAAAAATACAAACCATTAAGTACAGCTAGGATCCTCTGCCGCAGTCCTTTCTTGACAACCTCCACCTAAATCTCGATCCCTGAGCAGAAGGTTGAACACAAGCCAGTGTATTCGTTGAAATCACCTACCTACCCTTTGCCTTGTAGGAAATGGGGGACTTGTCCTTCCCACAGTGTACCCTATGTACCCCTGTAGCTCCTGAGATCTTTCCGTAGCACCCCTCAGGAAGATGAATCCTCTATTGATCTCTCGCTGCGTACTGATACGCTCCCCAAATAACTCGACCTGCCCTAGTAACAACATTCCCTTGATACTGTATAGTCTACTTGTGTTGGTATCAGGAGGATGGGCGAAAACTATTCCGGGATGGGTTGCACGGAAGACCCCTAATTAGACCAAACCGTTAGGCCATTAAATTCCGAATCCTAAGCCCGAAGCCTTGCAAAGCATAGAATCAGTTAATCACAAATCAGGTGCAACGCGTCCAGAGACTTTGGCGCTCCAAGCTGCGATTTCGGCTGCGCGCCGACATTCAGGACGCTGTGTTCAGGGATATGGGTATAGGATTCGAGGTTTGAGGCTTAGGCTTTGGAGTTTAGAAGGCTCACCTTCTGGCGGAGCCTGCGAGAGTCTAGATGCACAAAGGGTCTAGGCCAGGATCTAGTTTTAGGAGGGCTAGTTTACTAAGTGGCAAGATGCTTTGCCATCATAGTGGCAGGTGGGTTGTACTAGTGGATGCAAATGGGGATCCACCAAAGTCTAAACCCCAAACCCTAAATCATGAGGAGGCAAACAGTCTGGCGCTGGAATTTGCGTTGCGTAAACATTTGGTGCATGGAAAGTGGGGAGTCCGTCGCACGATTTTGACCCTTGGTCTGGTGGTCCTGTGAAACAGCTGGCTTGAGGAACAAGATGTCCTGAGCGCAAAGGTGATGTGGTCGCGTAGTGCATTTCTAGAGTTGTACGAGCGAGCTGCTGACTGTGTGGCCCATGCTCTTGTGCCTGAAGTTGCCTGGAGTGTTCTCATGTTTGTAGTTTGCCCAGTCACTGCACTGGTTCCCGGACCGGACATCTTTTGCCGTGCCTGCACTGCTGCGTGATGCGCGTGTCTAAACCCTAAATCCAAGGAATATAGCGAGGTCTGAGTGGGTTGGACGCGCATGAACGCAATAACCTCCAAGTGTTTCGGGCTTGGGGCTCAGGGGTTTACATAGTGTTGGAGGAACACATGAAGGGACAAGAAGTTCTCAAGGCTTCTTCTCAGCAGCCAACGGTTTGAATCAAGCCCTCTGACCAAACTGATTTGTGAAACCTGTCTGACTGTAGCCCGTGGTGCTCATACAGCCACGAACTCCAAGCCTCTCATGAGCTATAGTCAAAACTCCTAGTCCTAGTATCCCAGTTCATGACCCCTGTAATACTCACTTATATAGTCCCCTATATGACCCCTATTAAGGAGTTTAGACTATAGCTCTTGTAGCCCTGCGAGTGTCATGGCCTTCCTGCCCCCATGGCCTTCCTGCCCCCCCACTGCGCTCCATTGCTGCGCTCGGCGCACGTGTGGTGTCTAGGGCTCACAGTTTTAGGGTTTAGGGGTGTCGGGTTGCAAGCTTTTGCCTTGACGGCTTTGAGTTTTCGAGAGACTCGTGGTTAAGGATCATCGTAGCTGGCTGGTTAGTTTGGACATGAGCTTATCTGCGAATCGTTTCATTTGAGCACTTCGATGTATGTAGACTACACAAGCATCTGCTGGGTAGCAGCACACCATTCGCCCCTGCACCTGGACCCAAACCAGCACGCTGTTCATGCGGAGGATCTGATAGAAACGTTCAAGCTGATGGCCGCATCTTGCCTGCAATGCTGAAGGATTGACATGCACAGGTCGAATAACCAGTCGAGTCTCAAGCTCCGATAGTACTTCTCATTCTTGAGAATGCCCCTTTAAAGCCTTCTGGTGGTGGCGTGACATGCGACCTCTCTGCCTGTAATCAGAGGCTGCATGTGCCTCTGAGCCTTCCCTTGACAATTTGTTAGTGCAGAATACAGAATTTAGATAATGGACGCTCATATTTCACTGGGGATGATTATACAGTAGCTGCTATGGGGATCCATTCCTCCATCCCGTACTAATATAGTATTAAATTAGGGATCCATGTCTCTATCCCCCACTAGTTCATAGGGAATATATAGTGGCTGCTACATCTCTGTCCACTACTACTTCATAGTAACACCCACAAATCTGGATCTGCCAAGGAGTCTAGGCAAGCTCATTTCGTGAACGCGGACGTCTTGGCAGGCAACCGCTGAAGATCGTAATCCAAGGGTAATAGTAGCAATACCGGTTATCATAGTCAAGAAATAGTAGTAACAGTAACAGATCTTTACGATGTAGGAGTCCTATGTTGGTTGGGCTATGCAAGAGGTCATTTTTCAGTAGGGGTGTGTGCGTCCGTCAGTTGTGCATTCTTAATACTTTCTTGGGCTGGTACTACCCGTGAAGAAAGAGGACCAAAGGTAGCACGCAGCCTGAGTAAGTCGCGTCTAGCCCTCAAGCAAAGGTTGGAGAGCTTGCTGGACACAACTTTGTAGGTGTAGTGACTTTTGCGTTATTTGATTCCTGTGGGAGTTCTTCAAAGCACTGTTTACCCATGTTTTGAAAAGCTATTTGGGGAGTCCTTCCGTCACGGGGCTGTTTCTCATAATTTCCTTGCAAGCAGTTGCTTACTGGGTTGTTGTTGAATGACATTTTACACTTCTGTGCATGTTTGAATCATTGAACCCCATAGATTTGGCCTGGTCTGGTTACGAGGTATCACAACAGCTTTCGGGTTAAGTGGTCAGCTTTCAAATTTCAAGGAAAAAAACCGCGGCCTTCAGTGACAAACGCTCGTCTTCTTGTGACCAGGCGGAATGCTGACTGGCGTTAAGCCATAAAATGCCTGTGCACGCTCCTTTCCCCCAATCTTTTTGCTGAGTATTGCTTTCCTTACAGATTCTTACAAACATGGTCGCCGGGCACCAAAGATAGATGTGTTTGAAACCTGTACGATGCATACCATTCGTCGAGGCCGCGGTGGTAGTGCAGCAGAGGCATATCCGCCACTGGGCGTGTGAAAAAGCCTCTGGCATTAAGAATTACGATTTTGTGGCCAGTGGTCTGAGTCTCAGGTTCCGTTGCCTACTTCAAATCCTTGACTCAGCCAGAACGGACTTTAGGGTTTTCCGGGTGTTGATGGTGTAGTCAACCTCAGCTGAAATGTTAGGCTGCGCGCCGCTTCGCACTTTCCACCGGTAGCATGTGTCATCAGCGCACCCGTGTAGACGATTCTCCTCTGGTGGCTGTTTCCTAACCTGCATGTCCCACCACAGAATGAAAAGATTTTTTGGGGGATATGAAGAATCCTGAAATTTTGAGACATAAGCATCGAAATTTCTAAGCGCAGAACTACTGTGATCCACGCTCGTCCCTGAATGCAACAAGTTTGTTCAACCTTAAGCTGACTATTGTACCAGCGAGTGCAGGATGTTGTGCTGAACCCTGTCAAGTTCTCTTCTGACTGCACGCATATGAGATGGAGTCCTGTGAGTGACCTGCCGGTTGCATAGATGATTATTTAAGGAGTGCAAGGGAGGCATCTGGTTTCCCATCCTGCGCATACATTTGGGGTGTCTAGCCCAGACCTTCAGGCTCTAATCCAGATTAGATAACAGGAATTCGTGATGGACCACTGTGACGAAAAGTTATGGTAGGAAACATCTTGAGCCAAAACTCTGAACCTGGAAGCCTAAGGTATCGAAGTGGGCCCTGGTGTTCCTGGGAGCCCCAAAGGGACCCACATTTCGGCTACATGGGCCCTTGATCGCTCCACACCCATAAAGGCATGTGTCTAGGAAGAAGTGTATAGGATCTTGAAGCATGACAGGGTGAAATCAATAGTTTAGTGGCCCTGACGGTATGGATGGAATACCTTAACTTCCTGGTTCTTGGAAGAAAGGAGTGTAATCCCTGTACAATCCCCATCTAACCTGTTCCTTTATTCCCTACTACAACCCAGTAAGGTAAGCCACACCCATGACGACAATTTGCCGCTCCCCAGCTCTGCACCACCCCAACTCAAAACCCCCCTAAACGCTAAACCCTGAAATTAGACCGTGAGGCTAAGCAGCCATGGCTCCTCCCTCAAAAAGGGCACAAATTCTTATAAAAGCCCCTCGTGTGAGGACTTCCAAACTGCGGATCCCCCTGAAAGATGAGTATGATGTTCTAATGCTCAAAAATACCTTAGTCCTTGTCATCAGGCCTCGCTCAAAAAGGATTTCCTGACTTTCGGGTTCTCTCAATATTCTAGGCATTGTGAAGGGATGTACTTTCAAAGCGTCCAACTATCCCACAACTTCCCTCCCCAATCATCATCTCACTGAATCCCCCTCTTGCCTTCCCTCTTGAACATTGAGTACATGTTCTTGCAAGCTGGGCCTAGGTTAGCCCCTAAACCCTGAATCCCTAGCGCGGAAGCCTGAATCATTTCCAACATTGTGATGCTTTTCTCTTGCACTATTGTGGTATAGGGTACCACAAGTAGACCTCAGCATGATACTGACGGTCATTTTTGCCTCTACATTGCATAATCCCCACAAACCGCATGTGTAAAACAAGGTTGCCATTTCAAGTTTCATGATCTTTTCCAGTGGACTCCAAATTTTGAGGGATGATATGTCCCCGAAAACGCTACATGATCCTATATCACCCTATATCGAATTCTCAGATTTCCCTACCACATTAGGCTAACCCTAGCGGCAGCGGCCACTGGATATCTGCCTGCTGGAGTGGCCAGGGCCTGGTTCCGCCACTAAACCAGCACAGCGAGGTATGGTCCCCTCTAGGTAGATAGAATATGGGGTACATGGGTTATAATATAGGTCAACTTCATATTCTACTTAAGGGGAAGTATAAGTTTATTTTGAGGGTTGCAGAGGGGATTAAGGGTGTAGGCTTTAAGGGTTTAGGGCTTAGGGTGCAGGTTCATGAAGGGTTAAGGGCTTTGGGGTGTAGAGTTTGGATATTCGGGGGGCTTGGCATGTTCAGGTCGTGCTTTTGTGGTGTTCATGGGTGTTGAGTATGTGGGGCTTTACAGGGGTTGCATAAGAGGATCATGAGGAGTATCACAGGCAACATCAGGGAGGGATGTCAAAATGAGCGTCGGTTCTTAGGTTCTGCAACTTGACACTGCGGTCTCAGGTTTCAGCACAGAAGCGCATTTGACAGCTGCGGATGTATGCTCCAGAATCATTTGGCTAATGCCTGGCTTCAGCTAGGAGTTGTTCTATGGTTCCTTAGGCCACGCATGTTACATTCCCAATGGGTCATTTTCGCCGAGAAGCCAATATTCCATCGTCTGCGCACCCCACCTTGAGAAATACTGTTTTTCTTAGCATGCTGTAGACACCTGAAAAATTATTATGGCTGTTCTCAAGGAAACTTATAGCAAAATCTGTTCCAAAGCAATGTTAAGGCCTTTATATTTCTCAAATATCAAAAGCTTGGTTGGATCTAGGCCGGCTCTGAGGACTTGAGCTCCTTTGGCTTCCTCCTTGGAGTTCGCAGGGAGTTATAACCCAATTATATAGTCCCCCCTTAAGTAGATAGAATATGACTTTGGGTATATTATAATAAGATCCCCATATACCCAAATAGTCTTTCTACTTAAGAGGGACTACAACCCAATTAACCTTATGGGGGACTTGGGGACCTATCATTGTCTTAGGTAAAAATACAGTTGTAAGATGGTCAACCTGCAAGGGTGGGTTTAGGGCTTAGGGTAGAATAGGGAAGCTGGAAGAAGGTTCTACAGTCGGCATTGGGGCCTGGATCGCAACAGGAGCTCCAAATTCAGACCGATGCCTGTGACTGCCATGAAAAATACCGAAAGTTGCAAAGGCCGAAGATTACGGAAAGCTCAATAGACGTCAATGGTCCAGTGATATTATCACCATGAACCGCTGTTGACTTTATCTAGCCCCTTTGGACGAGATCCATCTGCTGGGGTTCCTTACTACTGTTGATTGAGGCGGTCTTGCGGCACTTGAAAACTCGATGTATGCTTTGGGGTATTGAACGAGGTGAAAGTGATGTTTTTTCCGATGATTCATTTTTGCCATGTCTCCCTAGGCTCCCGCAAATAATGAAGCCCTGACTGCTACCTACCCCCATCTAAGACTAGAATTTTCGGAATCTGCCTTGCTGTAAGCGCAAAAAGAACATGTGAATACTTACTGCAGCCGAGGTACTCTTACCCGTCGAGCCGGCTCCTTCGCGCTTCGCGCTGGAGCTGTGTATCTACAAGCCTTGTGCGGCCCCTCTGCATGCACGCAAGTCTGCATGGCTTCTCAGGAAGGCTGAGGCTGTAGAGGGCCAAGCTGCACCACCATGACATAATGAATTCACATGATGGTGGCATTTCCAACTCAAAAACTTTTTTCAGGGACATTTAGCCAAAATGGAAGACAGTGAACCCCTGAACTCATGCAGACCTGCACCATTTGTACTGGGTGGACTGCCGGGGGATGGAGTGCCAACAAATGGCGATGTACAGTACGAGGAAAACCGGGACGCGTTAGAAGATGTTGATGTGTGAGCCAGTGTAATCTGTGCAGTTCTGGTTTCAATATACTTTCGAAAGGATGTTGGAAAAGATCCTGAAGGGGTAGGTAGTAGAGGGTGAGGTATAGGCTTTTAGCATCAGGGTAGAGGCTTCGTCATCTGTTTTCATGTAGTCTGGACCTCGATATCTCTTAGACCCAGGTCAGAATCAAAGCCAACAGAAAACAGAATGTGTGCTTCGCCTGGGAACTTCACCTTGATCTTTTAGCCTCATGATATCATCTATTCACTGTCTGGCCACAGATGCTTGGGGTGCTGTAAGGGCCGGGGCCAGCCTGTGTTAGTTGAAAATGCCGAGCCAGCCCGTGTATGTTCAACTTCTAGGTGGACACCCCGCCCTGTGATAGCGGTTATGAGGGATGATAAGGATTATACTCCTATTGACAGGACCATGTCTTCCGCCTTCCTAGAAGGTTCCTAGTGTTTGGGGCTATGTGCAGGGGCTTCTGGATTGCATAAGCAAATTGTGTTGCTCAAAGTTCAACTACACAACTTTGTCAATACTGGCCCTGTTTAATCCTGAGAGGGACCCCAAACATCTCCTCATAGGCCCTGTATGTTTTGACGATCCTTTGGGACCTCTCATTTGCAGAAAAGCCGTCATTTGACATAGAAGATGGGGTAGGGACCCCTGCTCCAGAAGTCCGAGAAAAACTGAGCATCCAGTCAGAAATGAAGCAAATCATACCGACCTCACCCCAAACGACAGGTTAAACTATGTAAGCTGGTCTCGAAATGGCCTTTTGCCAGGCTGTGGCAGTATGATAATTAGCCAGGAGAAAGCGCCCAACATCTTTTAAACCTATAAAATTTAGACCTCAGTCCCCAGATCCATGCAAAGCCTACACCTAAACCCCAAGACACCTGCGCCTGAAAGGGTGTTTCCCAAAATTTTGGGGGAGGTTTTTGGGGATGGTGTATAACAAGGACTATCTATATTGGGGTCCCCTATCCTAAACACCCAGCCCTTAACCCCAATCCCTTTCGTGAGGCTTGAACTGTCTCTTTCATTACCTTCCTGCTCTGCAGGCCACCTCTTAGCCATCCAGACAGGGCTTGCAGGGCCATCTGGGAGTTTCTTACCATGACTTCTATAGACCTTACGAGGGATTCCAATGCAGAGTAGGGCAGTGCCTTTGGTGGGTTGCTTTTTGGGTGAAGGTTTAGGACGAGGGGTATTTGCCACCCTTATTGTTGTGGGGGCTGCTGGAATTTAAGAAGATGTGCTCTCCTCGCCTGGTCACCAATCTTCCTGGAGCGGCCCGCGACATTCTTAGCAGCCAGAGCCAAGCAGCAGAGTGTGCTTGCCATGCCCAGTGGCAAAGTGTCCTTACAGAGCCTAATCAGCATGTCTTGAGGTTCGTCCCAAGGCGTGGAATTCACAGCCATTCTGGAACACCTGTTAGGGTGAGGATGCTCCTAGGAAGACATTCTTTAATGAGAAGGCAAGTTTTTTTTTTACCCTGTGGTTTGTTTGGGTCACGACATCTCCACACCAACCTTTAGTCGCAAAGCAGTATCATAGAGGGATCTAAGATGGTTACCAGTATTTCACGTGGACGCTACCTAACGTCTGGGTTCTGCGACTTACTGCTTCTTAGTAGGGCATGGAACAAGGGTGCCCTATAGTAGTCGACATCCTCCAAAATGCAGTGCTTCCAATTTTCTTCTCCTTACGTACTTATGGTCCCTCTTAAGTAGATAGATATGGAATCCCCCCAAAGATCATACTAGGATCCCCATACACCTCATATTCTGTCTACTCAACGGGGAGTATACAAGCAGCAAGGTTTCTGTTCGCCGGCATGGTAAATAAAGCTCTCGGTACTGCCCCCACTCTGGAACAGTTGGATGAAATGTCTAATATAGTGGTGTACAGCTTATTAATATATATATATATCCCTAAACCCTAAAAACGCTGAACCCCTAATATAGGCTGTTACACGGCGGGGGGGCCTTACCCAAGTAAAGCTGTTCACAGGAGCTCACTCGCAGCTTCCTGAAGAAGCTGAGCCTCGCTTTCCCCTGGTTTCAGGACTTCCGCCAAAGGAGTTTAGTTTAGCGTGAAGGAGTTTAGGGTTTAGGGCTTAGGGTGAAGGAGTTTAGGGTTTAGGGTGAAGAATTTTATGAAGTTATGGGGGTTATTCATGTGGTCGTTTTCATAAATGGTCCTACGTAGGAACGCACCTGGGGATAAATGCGGATTAAGTTTTCACGGTTTAGGGGAGTACATCAAAGGCATGGATATGTTCCAGAAGCTATCAGGCTTTATGTGGGTTCAAGGGGCTCTGAGACGTTTTGTGGTTGTTTATGATGCTGTAATTATGTAGATGTATCTCTCTATATATACACATTTAACTAACATCGTTCGTGAGTATTGCTGCTATTTTGTTTCTTCTTATTCTTATTCTTAGTCTTAGTACTGGTACTTGGTGAAGGCCGGCTCTTTCGACAAAAGAGATGGAGGAATCCTCCCTTCTTGAATCTGGGTAGCGTTTGAGGGTTTAGTTGGGATGCCATGACAAAAGCTCGCCCCAACAATGTTCAACCAGACAGGTGCTCATGATTGGTAATTGTCTGGGGGTGCTGAATCTAGGGATAGGATTCAGCAGATTTAGGATTTACGGCCCTGGAGCCCTGCTTGTTAGGGAATCTGACAACAGTACGGTTGCTTCCGGAATTCAATTTGAATGTTGTGATGCACGCAATGTTCAGTTCCACGAGACGAGAGCTGCGCTGGCATGTTCACAACTGAAGCACTATCTCCACTCGGATGGCACTCTTTTGCTACCTTTTGCCTCTTGAGCGGCGCAGAGTTTCCAAAAGCATATGTCCTGAGCATACTCCAAGGCAAAACCCCAAGAGCCGGAAAGTATCCAAAACCTTAGACATGAAGCTGATTGTTTCCCTGGCTGAGAAGACATGCCTTGCATGTTAGGGGTTTTCTTACAAGAGAATGTGCTTATTTGGACTAAGTACGGGGAACCCAGTAGCGCGTACAGGACCCTGCTCACATGCAGCATGGCTGCATCCTTGCACAAACTGCAGCGGAGAACCACGTGAAGAGGCACTCCGCCATGCAAGTACCGACATGCCACAGACAATTAGATTCTTAGAAGGGCTGCCAGTGCTCTGCTGTTAAAGGTCCATCGGTTTCTTCATACGGGCGTGCTGCTTCCCAACAAATCACAAGCCCCTTATGTTATTTACATGTTTACTGCTTGTTTGTGGGTTCCCTGCTCGGCTTGGGGCTGCGGAGCATTTATTCCCGGAGAGTTGGTAGGTAATGTGCTGACGCGACGATCTGCTTCCCCCAGATCTGCAACGTTTGTTTCTATGCCAACCCAGAGCTGTAGATCAGAGCTGAAACTTGGGAGGCCTAGTGTGAAAAGCCTTCAAAGATTCGGAAGATTACGCCCTCAGAATCCGTGTATGGCTTCCGAAAGTTTGGGGGTCCCTTTAAAAAGCCTGGTGCTTTGGGGTCCGTATGTCCATATAGGAATACCTTGACATCAGGCCGCGAAAGTGAAAAAGCCTAGCATCCGGCAGATCGAATTCCTTCAAACACGGGCCAAACTATGACAACCCCACCCGAATTCACATCATATGGTCCCAAACATGGCTGTATTTGAAGTCCAGCAATTCTATAACGTGGCCAGGAAGTATGCTGAGAAAATGACACGAAACCTGGCATTCTGAAGCCGTATATGGGAGCCTCCGAAAAATTACCGGTCTAGCCTTTAAAGTAGGATCTGATCTACATAACCTCCGAGTCTTGTCCACGCATCCCTACAGGCCCCATGTGGTGAGAAGCCCTCCTATCCAAAGGTCTAGATGCTAAACCTTAAAACTCTGAGGCCTTCAACTCCTTGAGATTTCAGCCCCACACCCCCAGCATGAGGCCCTTTTGCAGCCCCTGCTGCGCTAGCTTACAGCCTTCCAGGTATCCCTAAACTGTAATCTGTCAAGCGCTGCGCCGCTACATTGCACCCTAGAGCCCTAGAGCCCTAAACCCCAAAAAGGCTAAGCCTTAAAGACCCGCAAGCGCGGCAGGTCCCGGAAGCAGCCGCATTACCCTCCGTTTGAAACGGAGGTTTGGAGCGCTGTTATGTGCCTTGGACTTGGTCTTTGGCTTTAGGTTTGGGGTCTCTTAATATCCATAACACGAAGTTGTAGTGTTTAGGGTTTAGGGTTGGGGGCTCAGGTTTCCTAAGTTTCCTTTCCACAACTTATGTATGAACCTGCTGAGTTCGGGGTGCTCGCGGTGTCGGCAAGGGTGTATGAATCCATCCTTCCTTGTTTGGCCCCCCCCCAACAACCAATTGCTTGGAGTTTGCTGTTGCCTAAACATATGTTTCTTCAAGCCGGGTTTTCTTCGACCATCACCACTAAACTTTATTTCCTCAAGGATTGTGGAAAGGGGCTCCTGCGGATTCTAGACCGGCTGTTCATGCCCCCAGACTGAAAGAAGCCATGCTTCATGTTAGAATTATAGTCCGTTCCTGGGTCTCTAGTATAGTACGGCTCCTCATTATGGGCACCCGAAAACAAACCACACTTCTAACAACCCCCCATGGGTAGCTACGATGGTCACAAGTGGCGAGCTGGGAAGCGAAGCATCTAAGGATCTGGGCTTTACAAGGCATCGACGATGCCTTCTCAGCTCTTGAGAGACATTTTTCCGACGAGCGCCTTCGGAAGCGCAGCTTGTCGGCTTTGGATGTTAGGAGTATTTTAGGTTGACGGCTTGCTTGCGGGCTGTTAGTAGGGAATGGAGGAATGGAAAGGAAGGCTGAAACTATTGCACTATAGGGGAGTATGATCTTTTCATATAGTGGCTACTATCGATTCCTCCGTTCCCTACCCATAACCAGTAAGAGTGCCCTGCCCAGGGTATCCCTAGTGCGAAAAAGCCGAAGTACCTGTGATTATCAGGTTTGGCAGGGCGGCATATGGTATAACTTGCTCTTTTCTTCTGGTTTAGGGTTTAGATTATTACCCTAATGATGGAGAATAAGCTGGACAAGAAAATTGAACATGAGCACATAGACTTTCAAGTTCACACCCCGGAACTAGCCCGAGATTGGCTCCATACCTGTCCCAGGTTTTGAGGATCTTCCCCGGCACTGGCCTCAGAACTGCTTCCTGAAGAGGTTTAGCATAGGCGTAGGCAGGCCAGCCATCAACAGTGATCAGGCGATCAGAAAGGATCGAGCCAGATGCTGCGCAAGACAACACCTGTAAAACTGTGTAGAGTTCCGCACGGTTGTTTGTCTGCACAGAACCTATATTCGTGAGATTCCCTATGATCTGTTTACCGAAGGTATCATGGAAGGCTGTCAGCAAATAGTGTGCTCATATAGGGCGGAGTTCAGGACCAGGGCTCTGAATCTAAAACGCTGCGTATGTGGTCGTAGCCAGTATCTCCAGAGTTCAAAGCCCAAAGAACCACGTAATCCCTTGGCTCAAACCACCTTAGGGTTCCTGTGGTGAACCATGCTGCCAGGCTGACCGAAATTTTGCAGAAGGCTTTGAATTCGGCGCGAGCTGTGGCGGGCCCGCAGCCACTTGGAAGGATCTGGGCTGCGCTACCTTTTTTGAGCATAGTGTGCCCTTGCGAAATCTTAAAGCATCGTTGCGGCCATTGTGGAGCTCAGCTGGGTTAATTTTGCTGTTCGGGTTTACGGCTTATCTCTTTTCATTGTCAATTCCTTTTACTTTCAGAAACACATTTTGCGCATCATTGGTTCCCAATCCTTACAGGCATGCTTTTGCTGAGCTTCTCGGGTTCCCATCATACGGAGCTACTATTAGCCCTAGACCCCACAGGAACACGAAGGTTGACCCTTTCTACAGGGATCACTGATTGCTCGGTTTCTCCCTGCCCCGTGAGAGGGGGTTCTACCTTGGCTTGAGAGAAGACACTCTTTCTCTCGCAAGAGGTTCATGGTTTTTGGGTATTAGGGTCACCTCCAAGAAATGGCAGCTAAGTGCACTGATAAAGTAGAGAAGAAAGCCCCGCGCAGCAACAACTCCGCATTTTGCATTAGATGCTGGTCATCCTTGCCATGAAAGCGTATGCCTGTTGGAGGAGCAGTTTCCCAGTTGCCCCAGTATGAACAGTGCGCCTCATTCCCGGCATAAAGGAGGTTTTGTGACTCGTAACGCTACAAAACCTTATGTCTATGGACAACTCTGAACCCCATGAACCCTTTGCAAAAGACGTCCAGAACAAGTCACTGCGCACAGGCTGGTCTGTGCAGTTTATTCGCCAGATGATATATCCGCCCTTCGGTACAACGCAGCAGGCTTTGGAGTTACGTGTTCAGCGCAAAATGTGTTTGAGGTGTTGTTTCAACTCTGCTTGTAGTGGCTCGACAGGGGTCTTACCTTTTTGGCAAACTCCAGGTCAGATTGCATTTCTCTCTGCATTCCTTGCATACTGACTAAAGTGCAGACCATCACAAAGCCTCAGTCTCAGTTGTTAGGCTGCAGCATTCGGCTTGCTGCGTCGGACCTTAAAGTGCTTTGAAGCAGCTCAAGAAATGCACGAAGCAAAGCAGCGTTGAGCCACGCAACAGCGGCATTCTCAGGAATCACGTATTATCCCTTGCAACAGTTAAAGGTCAATACTCAAGACTCATCCCCTCCCCGAATGATAACCTCCCACCACCCTGATATTAAGAATATGCTCATTACTTATAGTGTACTGGGAATTACTATTCTTAGCAGGGTGGGGGTTCTATTGTTAGTCTGAGGGGACTACGTTTTGCCATGACGAGTGCACCTGCAGTATTCCGCAGTCATGGGGTCCTGGAAAAGATGATGCCCGCTTGCCATAATCCAGATGATTTCCATACGTCCCTACAAGTAGGTTTTTGAAGCTTGTCCTTGTTTTGAAGCTCATGCCCGTCCCATGTCTCCTTGGGGATGTTTTGGTGGGATGGCTAGTGGGACAGCCGCTTGATGTCGATGGTTTCGGGTTCAGTTGCTGGAACACATAGTAGGTTGTCAACATTATATTCCCTTGTGGGGTTCCGAGTATACTAAGGCCCCCGCACATAGAGGGTACCCCAAAAACGGGACCATAGTCTCGACAACCTACTGCATAAAGTCCTAACTTCAACCAAGGTTTCTATATTGCATGCCGGAACCTCAGCGGGCAGGGTTGGGATGCGGGATTCAAGGTCACTGGGGGTTGAGTGTCAGCGAGGAAGGAAACAGAACACTGCGCAAAGCTTACACCAGCCTCTCTACAATCCGTTCCTTCATAGGGGCTCTGAGTCCAGGCGAGTTGGTCAGAGAGGATGGGAAATGTACTCCCCAAGTGTCCTTGGCTAATTCCACCCCCTCTGAACTGGATCCAGCCTTCTTTGGAACATTGCCAAGAGCTTTGTTGGCAGTAACCATGGCAGTTCAAGGCCTCTGTCAGATGAATGCTTGTACCGGGTAGCGTGGGGCTTCTTGGGGTCATGGTCCGGCAGGACCCATGGGTCGCGATCAGGGTTCGGTATTGAACAACCAGTAGTGGCCTGCTTTGGTCAGGGCAGAGTTTTACCAATGATCTGGTTCTGCGATAACCACTGCAACTGAACCATGCAAACGACGTGTGAGCCCCTACAGCCCTGGAGCACGACTTCCTAGGACCCACCCAGGCCTGTGAAGAAAACCCTCACACCCTGAAGCTCTGCTGTCCAGGTCTTGAGACCTGGGGAGAACTTCGGCAGCCTTCTGCGAACCGGGTCGGAGTTTCTGGGCTGATGTTAAGAAACCTTTATTCAGCTATCATCATAAGGAATCCATAGTAGTGACTGTATGCCCATGTTATGTCAACGTAACTCTAAACCCAACATAACCCTAGAACCCCTTCAAAGGAAACACATGTTACAAGTTTCTTTAAGAGCAAGCCAGGTTTTTTGGCATCGAGCATGCCCAGCTTCTACTGTCGCTTGGCACTGCACTGGATAGCCCTAAGGCTCCACATATCCCAACGTAGTTAATATCTTCAGACTTTAGGGCCCAAGGTATATAGGCATCCTTTTTATAAACATGGAACCCCAGAATAACGAGAATGCTTTCACTTGTTGGTGAGTGGATAGGCGTTTTGCTTGACCATAACAGGATATGCTCAAGAAGCAGCAACGGAAGGTACAATGAATTTATGTCCACTTATGTCGTGAGCAAAATCGACCGTGAACATGTTTAATTAGATCCTACCTGCAAGTATGCAGGTGGCCTTTGTAGGTACATGCGGTCATATGCATTGCCCGCATCTGTGGAGTCTGGCAGTTCCCAGAGAGCCTACTGCCCCATGAAATGAGGAAGACACTTTGCATCATCTTAGGATTCCAAGGGTCTGTGGGTCGTGGGGCCTAGACACTCCCCCTCACGCTACACCAGATTTCTTCTGAATTCTTGCGTGGTCCAGTCTCCTCAGGTCCAGCAATCAGGATGGCTGCTTGGAATCATTAGAGAGTGTTCATCCAGCTTTCCAGCTTCACGTCCACGAGAATTCTAGCACTATGTCAGGATCCCCCTAAACAGTTCCCATGTGAGATGCTTTGTCGGCCCTGAACAGCAGGACCTACATCGCTGATCACCACTTGGTGGATTGTTCAACATTCAAAACTTTCGCAAAACCGGAAAACAGTCGCAGCGATGTTTTCTGTCCTAGTGGTATTTGCATGCTTGATGTTTGGACTGTTAGACGAATTGCTTCTATTGGGCACTTCCAGTCTGCCCGGTCGTAGGATTCTTCTCATGTGCATGAAGCAAAGAAGCACGGATGCGAATCACTGCTAGTCTCGGGAAATCCTTGTGTTGCTCTCCAATTTCCTGCTGTGTCCCCGGGCACATGAAACAGTACATCATATTTGTCTAAACCCAAGAAAGACCCCCTAAACTAAACCTTGCACGTCTGCTTTGAACCTACCCTTTGTCCCTGCAGCCAAGGTTTTGGATTAGTACTCCAGCCTGAAGATTTGATGGACGACCTGGGGCAAGAAGGGCTGTTCATGTCAGTTCTTGCGGCTCGCTTGCAGTAGTTTATGTGACACTCTTTTGAACGCAGGGTTTTAGGTTAATGGTTCATTGCTATTTATGTTTTGAGGGTTTGCTTTCGAGGCTCAGTGAGGTTCAGTCAGGGCAGCAGGCACCTCTGCGTGGAGATGACCCACTTGGCTTTTTTTTTTGGCTGTTCAACCCTGACCTCAAAATGGGCAGTTGTTAAGAGATGTGAAGGGCTCATACAAGACGCATTGCTTCATGCCGCTTCAAAAAAGGGGACCGGGTGTACAGGACTCGTGATGCAGGAATTTGAGTCTCCAAGTTTTGGGAACTGGGCTTTGCACCTTTTTGATAAGGTCGAAATTAAATCATCATTTCGCAATCATATCCCATTTCTTCGAGGTAGGCCTTCGGTAGAAGCTTGACGTGCGCAGCGCCGCAAGGCCAGCATGCATTGCCGGTAACGCACGTCTTCTTCTGGCGAGCTGAACGAAATCTAATCCCTCAAACGCAAACATCGGCGTGTTACCATGGAGCTGTCGGCTTTTTGGGCACGTCGTCTAGGCTTGGACGTGGACATGTCCATAAGATGGTGGTGTGTGTGTGTGTGTGTGTGCGCGTGTGTGTGTGTCTATATTACCCTGCGAAAAGCAGGATGCTCATAAACCAAAACGTGGCCACCTGCGCCCGGAACGGCAAAAGAGTTCGTTGACGTTGTCATCCAGTAGCATGTTATAGGCCCTGAGCACTGTAAATGCCGAGCCTGGAAAAGGGGGAAGACGTTACGGCATAACAAGGTGAAAGCTTATTGATAACAGGCTCCTGTACTTATACCAGACTCGATTGCATAAGTATCTTGACTGGGTATGTCCCAGCATAGTCAATCTCATCCCCAATGGACCCCAAAAATCTCCGTACCATCCCGACCTCTCCCTGGGGCCCCTCGTTTTGGAGAAACGGCCAAAAGAGCCCAGTCGCTGTGACAAGCCACTGAGGTGCGACCCTACTCACCGGATTTGTCGAGCTTGGAGCATCAGATGAGCGAGGTGTGCATCTGGGTTAAGAAGCACAAGGAAAGCACCAACATAAGAAAATAGTGGTCATCACAAGCCCCCGTGGCTCAGAGATGTACACAAAGCAATGTGGAAGCGGGGCCAGGGGAGGAGGAGGGGAGCAAGAAGCAGGGCATCAGCATCACATCATTGATTGTGGCCGTGTAAGCCCCTCCCCAAACCTTGACCCCGACAGCAGGACCAGCTGGCAACTGCATGCCCCCTTGCAAAAACTTAGATTAATGCTTCAAAAGTGGCCCAAAGCATCACTACCAGGCGGTTGGCCGCCCCGAAGCAGTTCCATCAAACCACACCCAGCCTCACAAGCAAGCCTCTCCCAGAGATTCACCAAAATTTCTTGCCGAAGGGGGCCGAACATTAGAGGGCTCCTTAAATTTGAGCCTCCATATCCCTCAGCCCTATTGCCAACTCAAATTCAGACAGCAGCGTCGAGCACCCAAGCAAGACGCGCCAATGCTTTCAACGCAGAAAGGCCTAATCCATTTCGGTAATAGGGAAGTTTTGTCTTCAGGTGTGGTGAATGTATTTCATAATAAAAAGGGCTGAGAATTCTTGTCATAAGTCCTCCCAAGACCAACAGACAATAACAGACAACACATGGTTTGAGAAGCTTTGATCCCTGAACCTGGAACCCTAGTCCCTGCTAGGAAGCCCTCAAACTCTAAGACGTCCTCGCGCCGCTCCAACATAGGAATCCCCACTACCCCAAGTAGGAATCCGCATGTTCAGGATTCCTCTACGAGCCTTAGTGAGGGTCATCTAAGGTCAACTAAGGCTACACATCCCTGTATAACCTCCGTATAACATCTGAACACCCAAGGAATGCTGCTTCATTTTTCAAAACCCAATCCTAGACCCTGAGCCCGGTACCCTTAACCCTGAACCCCTGTCAGGTTGCAAAGGTGGTGGGCCCTAGGTTCTCACTGCGGCGTGCTGAGCACGTACTGTGCCTGTGGCCGACATGGGAGTTTCCAGCAATAGGGGGAAATGGCCTTCAGATTTTTCGGCTTTCTATAAACCCGTTTGAAAAAATAAAAGAACTTTGACCTTTTATTGGTTTGGGGTCTTCAGCAACTGGGTGTAGCAATGCACCCCTTGAGTTAAGGTGTATTACTCAATTTGGCGGCTGCTGCCTGGCCTAGAGGGTGGAGTGCATTAGCACAAGTGGATGAATAGTCAGCAAAGCGTGTGAAAGGGTGCTCAAGGCAGGAATAAATGAGTAAGTGGGTTTTGGGTTTAGGGTTTGGCTTGCATCATGTCTTGCGGCTCCGGGTTGCAAGGAATCTCCCACATTTTTCATCTCATCAGAGTTAGTGAGGACATGGCGTCCTTCCTGCCTCTTACGCCAGGTCCCCGCAACGCCTCTCCCCTGCGAAGATGATAGATAAGGATGGGGTCGAGGTAGGCACTATAATATAACAGGATTGTATAGGGGTTGTATAGGGGTTATGCAGGGGTTATATTGAGAGAATGAAAAAGAAAATGGAAACCACAATAATATAATAGGATTATACAGCTCAGAAAGTCAAATCCCGGCGCCCAGGCACCTCTGGTCAGACGATGAGACCGGCGAAGCGGCAAGTAGTGCCTGGGAGATTACAACAAAAACAGAGTCATTTCAATCATGATTGGGAAGGTCCATAACCATGACTACTCCCATAAGAGAAGGAGCAGCAAAGCGACTCTGTTCCCTATAATCCAAGTTGCCCTTTGATTTACGATTTTCTTTTGCATGCGACAACTCACTGGGGGTTAACCGGAAATATGGAAGTCTATTCTACAGTTATTATATCATAGTGATCATATTCCCTTATTCCCTACTAGCAACCAGTGAGTTATTCCAAATCATGAGCACAGGGTGAAGTAGCTCTAGTGATAGTTTGTTGAAAAGAGGGGTGTCCAAAACTAGGGGGCCTATATGGGGGTATATAGGGGTTTATACATGTATATATAGGGCTACGGGTTTCCCAAAATAAGGGGTACGATTGTGGGGGTCCCAATAATAAGGGGTAGCTTTGGGGTTTATGTTGGGGTCCCCTTATTTTCGGAAACTGTCATAGTGCTGCGGCGAGTAGCCAAGACCAGCTATGTGTAGCAAGTATGTCCGGTGTTGGCAATTCGTTTTGGAATGATTGGTTGATAGGTTCAGCATTAGGGTCACCAAGGCACAAATTGAGGTAGGCATAGGGTCCCATGAGTAGATTAATATAGTCCCTAACACATTCCCTCGTTGGGACCCATGTCCATTTATTACATGGGAAATATTGGTTGTAGCTCAACGTATATTATAGTATATATTATGGTCTATTATGGTCTATTATAGTATATTATAGTATACTATGGTATAATATGGTATAGCTCAGACTGCAGCTAAGGCTCTTGCCGCGTCCTTCTGCCAGAGCATGGGCTCTACTCCAAAGAGTGCCAGTACTATCATATGAGCCCTGGACTACATTTGGCGTATATTCCTTAATAGGTCCCCCCTGAAGCCCTATTTAGTCCCCTATAGGTCCCGGCAACCCAAGTTTAGTCCGTAGCTCATATGCAGCTTAACTTCTAAAACCCTAAACCCCAAACTTTATAAACCCTCAAACCCCTAATGGGTTGTTAATAAGGAATTCAGGACTGGTTTCCTATAGTAGCCCCCCAAACAATGACCAATGATGTCATAGTTCCATGTTCTGTTGCTATTCCTTCATTTGTTGAACCCAAAACCCTACAGCGGAGTTTTCATGTTCGTTTGCATGCCCTCATTCCGGTAGCCCTAAAACGTAAATATTTTCTGTCATTCCTTCATTCCCTGAGCCCTAAAAAGTAACTTAGCATGTTTCCCCGTATGACCCTTGTACCCCCCTGTAGAATCCCTATATCCCCAATGTAATCATGCATTCCTCCCTAAACCCGTAGGCGTAACCATTACCCTGTGATCCTATGTTCCTTCACTTTATGCTAACAGCCGACGAGTCTTCAGCTATAAGATGATGCCGGATGCCAGTGTTTGTTCACAATGTCTTATAGGTTTATATGAGGATTAAGGTTTCGGTTAAGGGTAGGGTTATAGGGGGAGTATGCAGGGTTCAAGCGGTATTCACGGGAATAGACAAGGAATTGATAAATACTGCATCATTTAGGGTTGAGCGAGATTACCGCGAATAACGGAGAATGAAATGAAAAGGAAGTTGAACAATGACATGAAGACTGAGATTGCACAGTGGTTTATTGGGATTAGGGGGTCCCTGTTTGCGTCTTACCTAGAGCAAGGAGTTTTTGGAGTAATATTGGGGCAATATTCGGGTAGCATTGGGGTAATGTCTGGGTTATATTGGGGTCAATCAGGGTTATGTTTGGGTAATGTTGGCGTTATATTGGGGCAATATTGGGATAGTATTGAGGGTAATATTGGGGGTAATATTGGGGATATGTTGGGGTTTCATTGGAGTTATGTTGGGGTTATATTGGGGTTAGATTGGGGTTTCATTGGAGTTCTACTGGGGTTATATTGCGGTTGTATTGGGGTAATATCGGGGTTATATTGGGGTTATGTTGGGGTAATATCGGGGTCGTATTGCGGTTACATCGGGGTTATATTAGAGTGGGTGTGCCACTTGCTGTGCAAGAGCTTTCCTGCAGTGCCCGCAAGTGCCGTGGATGTGCATCACGAGGTATGTGGAGAAGACCTCCAGCATGCTAACACTTCGCTGCAACTTGGCTATGTATGCAGAATTGCATTCAAAGAACGTGTTTTTATATTTTGGGATAGATATGGGATAGAGAGATTCTAGAGGAAGATGACGTAGCTACCAAGGAATGACAAGAGTGCCTCCAGGATTTTGAGAAGCTGGCATGTCAGCGGGCATGTTCTCTAGGAATGCCACCCCTAGTTACAGGCACATGCTGTGCATGCATGCGTAAATGCATACACAAGTACATGCATGCGTGCATTACATGTGTACGTGCAACCTTACAGAAATGCATACAGATCTTCGTTGACACGAGCATGCATGCATGCATACGTACATAAACGCACCCACACTTGTCACTAGTATGTGCAACGTTTTCGGTATGCCAACAGTTGGCCAAAATGGCGGAGGGCCTGCCAGACGTAGTGGTGTCCTGAATTTTCTGTTTTAGTGTCAGTAGCTGTCAATAAGCAGCTACAAACCATTTTTAAGTGATACACGGCAGATAGAGAATTGCAAAGGCAAAGTGATGTGAAATAGAACCAATCCCCTGAGCATCTAAACATCACGAAGCCCTGAATCCATATCCTTACGGCGTCTACTCTTTCACAAGCCACTTCCCAGAGACGTGGGGCAAGAACTAAGTGTTGCCGTGGTCATGCTATAGGGTTTGCTATCACCGCTGTCTCCAGGTATTATTTTTTATCCGGTTCATATTTTCAGAACCAGTGCAACCTGCAACCACCAACGACAACGACGGGAATGGTGATGGCAATGTCGTCAACAAATACTGCTATGTCTTGGAACATGCCGTGGCGTGCTTTCTGGGCTTTGCAAGACATGTCGTCAAGCGAAGGCAGCAGTCGCGCCTTCATTGCGTGGATCCGTGAAACATACGGAGGAGCTTTGGATTGGATGTATAGAACGTCAGATCTGTGTTCGGTTCATGGTCTTGGGTACAGAGGTTTACCGATTGGTGGAAGGCTTGAAGGCGTCCAGGGCTTCGGGTTGAAGTTGCATTTATTTGGGGCATGCTCCTCGTGTAACAGCCGGGAAAGCTTCTGGTGTTGTGATCACCGGCTCCAAGAGGAGCAGTTGTCCATATCCTCTCCTCGCAAGCATACTGAGAATGCTGTGGTCAAACTTCACAGGAACATCTTTAGGTTGAGGTGCAGCATTTGAGTTGAAATGTTGAGAGCTTTGTAATCATCCTTGCCAAGCAGCGTGCACAAGTGATGCTGTCCAAAGCCAGCGACCCTAGACCCCAAACTTTTTTTTGCTGCATATTTTTCACATCGCGCTTTTGACATGGTAGTTTCCATAAGCCAGCGGGCCTGATGTAGACCCCGGGATATTTCAATCCTTCTTAGAGGGGCTCCCGAAAAGTCCAGCTAATTCTTGCGAACCCCCACATGTACCTGTGGATTTTCTCGACCTTTAGCACACCAAGGTATCTTTCTGAGAGGTCTGTCCTATGCCTTGAATCCAGTCCTAAGTTGTCCTACATGTATGCAGGAAAGATTGGCTTCCAGGGTGTCCAAGATTGAGTAGACAGCTTAACAAGAGGGCAAAGCGCAGAGATCTCAGCTTTTGCAGCTCTGTTGGGGTTTGCACGCGAGGCCCAGCTGGCGATGCAGGGACGGAGGCCTGCGTCAGAGCTATGCGGAAGGTGTATCTTTCTAGAAGGGCCTTAGGCGAAACGTGGCTTGGCTTGCAGAGGTCTTTCACCACGGGGCTTTACAGATTCTACAGTACTAGGCTGGTGTGGACCAGCCCCAATGCAGACTCTCCTTACTTTGGGGTGTGTAACTTTTCCACATCCGAAAGAATTATCGCCGATGTAGTTAATGTTGCTAGAACTGGGGTCCAAGATTCTATCCAAAGGCTCGGGATTGGATTATGACAAGCATGCTGAAGGGTTCAGAAGTGATGACGCATGTGTTTGTCGAGACTGATTGGGTCTTGCTGGGTGTCATCGGCTACTCAGTTCTTGGTTCTTCGATGAACATTCACGTAAGGAGTTGAAATCCTTAAAGGTGAGCAGCTTGCCTTGGATACGACCTACATAGACGAATATATCTCCTGATCTTCCCATGCAGGCTTAATGATAGCTTTATGTAAGCCGTGTTTAGTTCTGGCAGCAGCTTTTCGTGATGTGACCATGCCCCCCGATGAGCTCTGGAAGCCTTGCATGGGGTCCGGCCCTACTTATTTCGGAAATAAAAGGGCTCATCCACTGAAACTTAAGCCCTAAACCCTGAACCCCACTCGCGACCCTACTAATTTCGAAGCCTCAGGCGCACTAAGCCATAAGCTCCAAGCCCGTCGCTTGCCCCCAGTTTGCACTTCATGCTCCATGTTCTTTCCGTTTCATTCTCCATAGATCCACTTCGTTTTCCGGTCCTATATATTTTTATGTAGCCCTATAGATCCCTCGAGAATCCCAATATGCCCCCATGTAGTCCACATAGACCCCTACACAACCCTAAGCCCTAAACCCTGAACCCTAAGCCCTAACGCCTAAACCCTAGACCCTAAATAGTACTTTCCGTTTTCTTTTTTCATTCTCCCAAGATAACCCCTATAGAGCCCCAAAGCCCTAAACCCTAAGCCCTAAACCCTGAACCGAACCCTAGAACCTTGACCCTAAATCCCCCATAGAACCCCACAGCCTTAGAATAGGGCTTTGAGTATAATATAATAAGATCCCCATATACCCCATATTCGATCTACTTAAGGGGGATCATAAACCCCCTATAGAACCCCAAAGCCCTAAACCCTAAGCCCTAAACCCTAAACCCTGAACCCTACAACCTTAACCCTAAATCCCCCTCTAGAACCCATTATAGTAGGTTCCATTTTCTTTTCCATTCTCCCAATATAACCCATAAACCCAACCTTAACCCTAAATCCCCCTATAGAACCCCAAAGCCCTCAACCCTAAGCCCTAAACCCTAAACCTTGAACCCTACAACCTTAACCCTAAATCCCCCTATAGAACCCCAAATGCCTTGCAGAAAGCTTCCTGCAACTCGCAGGCCGAAGCGCCCGAGGCGCCAGAAGCCTCCACGTTGATGTCGGAGCTCCAGGCCGTAGAGAGAGGTTTAGGGGCTATGGATAGGGGTTATATACGGGGTTATATGGGATATGTAAGGGTTATATATGGTTTTACAGGGGTTATACAGGGGTTATAGGGGGATCACAGGGTTTTTTTGGGGGGTTATGTAGGGTCTATATAGGGCTTGTAGAGGGGTTATGCAGAGGTTTTCTAGGGGTTATGTAGGGGTTATAGAGGGGTTGTGTAGGGGTTATATAGGGTTTATATAGGGGTATACGGGGACAATGGACAAGCAAATGCAAGCTACTATTTAGGGTTTAGGGCTTAGGGCCGTTTAGGGGTTAGGGATGCAGTCCTTTTTATGTTTGAAGACTTTGTCTTGAAGATTCTAGGGGTTATGGGGATTAGATAAATGGGATTATGCAGGGTTATCTGGGGTCAAATAGGATTCAGGGCTTGAGGGTTTTGAGTTTAAGGTTTAGGGTTTACTTAGGATTGATGGTTTAAGCCTCATGTACCCGACGTTGGTTAGACGTGTCCTGAGGTTAAGGCTTGCCATCCTTGGCTAAAAAGAGGTTTTCTTCACCCCCAACCCACCAAATTAGGACCTCGTTCTAGCCATGATTGTGGGGTTGGAATCACGAAAGCCCGCCAAAGTAGGAACTTATTTAGCCATATTTGGAGGGGTTGGGGTCGCAAAAGTCCTGTCATTACTGGCAAGATTCCAAAATCCAAAGGCTCAGGCATGCCAGGCTCCCAAGGGCCGGACAGCGCCAATCAGCCTGCTGCAATGGTATATTTGGGGTTATATGATGTAGGCCCATGATTAAGAAGCCCCTTCCTTTTAAGGGCCTGAATATAAGGATCCGTATTATAATCCCTATTAAGGGGAGGGGGTTTATTAATCATGGGTCTGGGTTAGGGGTTAACAGGGGTGTTATAGGGATACTGGAAAATAGAATGGAAACTACGATAGTATATTGGTGTTTTATAGGGGTTATGAGGCTTGTAGGTCCAAAGTCTTTGGGCTTCGAATTTGGGATTCGAGTTGTTCAGCGTCCCTTTGGGTTTAGGGTTTAAGGTGTGTGGGACATGACAAACATCCCCCGATATACTGTAGCAGTTTCCATGTTGTTTTCCATTATCCCTATATAACCCGTATATACCCAGTATATACCCAATCACCCCTATATATCCCTGATCTATCCTGATATACTAGCCTTGAAGCAGGAGTGACTCTAGTTGGCAGCCTTTGTTTAGGAGTTCTGACATGTACCCCCCACCCACCACCAACCCCACATCCTCCCAACAAAAAACAAAAAAGTGGAACCCGATCAGGCCTTACTAAGCTCCGTACAGTCCTTATTAGCTCCTTAAACCCGGGGGGATACATACATTTGGGGGGTTTGTATTGTAACTCCTAACTTGTGGCTGGTCTACCAGAGGGTTTACGATGATGGTAACACGGGACTACAGGGTCTAGGCCTAGACAGGAATTCGGTTGAGATGTGTAGTCATGTGTAGAATCTGGCCTCAGGCTTTATGTAGGGCTTTCTCGGGGTGGACTGTAAGTATACATATACATCTTGAAGGTGTACAGGATTTCTATATCCAGGTGTCGTGTAGGCGTATTACAAATATGCCAAGGCAGAGGAGTTTTTTTGCAAACCGATTGCACCGAACACATCTAGGCCCCAAGTGCAGTCTTGAAAATCAAGACCCGGCACTTGATGACTACTTTCAGCGGCTCTCAGACAACGTAGCCCTTCAAAGGGCTCCACCGGGTTGCTGGATACATTACTCGGTTTCTGCCGACTTTTGGGAGTTTTTTGTTTTTGTGCGATAGCTCCGTATGCCGTATGGTGTTTGCAGGCTTCAGCGCAGACCTGCGGGGGTTGGACAAGATTCTGCACTTAGCCAGGCGTGACATGAATTAGGATTTCCCATCAAAACTGTGGGCGCCGACACTGAAGTTCTAGCCTCAGCAACATGATGGCCTCTTTGCATGGCCTCCTACAGTGTGTAGGGACTCTAGCGGCGCTTTAAAGCCAGAGACAAAAAGTCCTGGACACAGACGCAAAGGGTGCAAAATACCTGACCCATGTCAGGAGCATACCTTGGTGGAATTTGCGGTTCATGCTCACCAACAGGAAAGCAACCAAACACTCGCCAATCTTGTCCAAGATGTTTGCAGGCAATGCAGGGGCAAGTTGACGCTTGGACTGATTGAAGTTCCTGTGCATTGCCACTATTGCCACTACCACCTTCCCAGGGACGAAGCGAAGGTAAATTACATTTCGAAGTCTTCCCCAATTATATCGTATCCACAGCCTTTTGCAGTACACCTTTGTCATTGCCGGGGCAGCCGAGTGGGAAAAGTATGCCAGGCCCAGTTGCAAGAATGCAAGCGCTGTGGGCTTTTGAGACGCAGAGTCCATTGCTTAGTTGTTTCTTCTACTGCTGGCTGGGAGAGCAGCCTTGGGTGTTCATTAGAAAATCCCTCGGCTTTAGCTGTACTTAGTGGTTCAGGGATCTTGCAGACATGGACTTGGGTTTGGAAAAAGAAGCGCTAGAGAATTGTAGAAAGGGGCCCTATCTTCTCCACGTAGGCCCCCACATACCCCTTGCCTGATTTGAGTACCTCTGCGTGTACCCCTCAAACAAATGTAAGCTCCTGAGACGCCTGAGCACCCAACATGCTGACATTGGGTCTTGCATTTGCCCCGCCCCTGAACCGGAAATGCGTACATGTTCCTACTATATGTACATATATATATATATTTATACCATATCCCCAAACGTACCTTCGCATGCCTGGGCATCCCCAACATCTTCCTATGAACCTTGCCACCCTCCCGCCGCGATCAAGGACGGATGGTTGAAGTCACGGTGGGCCACCAACCTGCGTTCGCGCAGCTGCTGTAGCCTCCTGGTTTGGGGTTCAGGTTTTGGGTTAAGGGTTTAGGTGTCAGGGTATAGGGCTTAGGGTTCAGCGTGTTTAGGCTATCGGGCTGAGGGTTCTGGTTTTAGAGTGGGGTTTGGGTTGCAGGTCCGGTCTCAAGGTGTATCTAGGTGTATTGGGTTGGTTTAGGAGTTGCTTGAGTGTCTCAGGCACGAAAGGCCCATGCTTCAGGAGTTCAGGGTTTAGTGTCTCCAGCAAGTGCAGGATCCAGCAGTGGACCCTACAAATTTAGGCATGCTCCCCCATTGATGGTTCTTTCGGCCTCCGAGCCAATACTACATATGGAGGTGTCCTAAAATTAGGGGTGCCATTTTGAGGGTCCCCTTAATAAGGACTGTAGTATTTTGGGGTTTATATTAGGGTCCCATTATTTTGGGAAACTACCATGTATACTTTCGCTGTTGTGTTTGGTAGGGTAGTCGGATATTTTCTGTTGAGCTTTTTTCGGGGGGATTGGGAGGAGAGCTGGATTTAGGAAGATTGGATCAGGGTGTTAGGGTTGGCCAAAGCGTCAGACAAGGTCATAGAAGCCTATGATGCTACTTTGGATTGAGTTGGGTCGGCAGCCTTTTCTATCTGTGGAAAATGCTTCACAGCTTTCCTAGACTTATATGCGGGTTTTGGGTTTAGGGACATCCTAAGCCCGGGAACCCTAAACCACGCCCTCTTAACGCAATTTCGGGTTTTGGATTGTATTATTACCGTATAATTGCCTATAATAGTATAGTAGTGTAGTAGTATTACACTATTGTAGTATAGTAGTATTGTAGTATAAGAGTATTGTGTTCAAGGCTTCGGCTCATTGCAACTTCCCGGCCTGCAGCACTGGAGAAGCGCCATGCAGCTCGGGCATCCTGAAATGAGTAGCATTCTGGATGGGTAGGGGGTTAGGGTTTAGAGTTTAGGGTTTAGAGTTCCCAAGTAAGAGTAAGATAGCATTCTTTGTTTCGGTATATTGATTTAAGCAAGCAAGTTTTCATCTTGCCTGGGCCAACCACCAAAAAATGACCTTTATATATGGGGGCGGGGAGTGCTTCTCAAAATTGGGGGACATAGCTGTGCTATTTGGGGTGTCAGTTTTCGGAATGCAAGCGGGGAGTTCAGGGTTGGTCTGAGTTTTACATGGGACCTAAGCAGCTATTGCCGGAAGTCCGCTCATCATCTGGGTTGCTGAGGAAAGCCTCTTATACACTATATGCCCATCTTATCTTAACTGTTATTTACGACATATGTATATATATATATATGTACCCATATTACGGTAGCTTAATTTAAGTTCCTTAACAGCAATTAACTTAGAAGGATCTTCAGTGCTCCTCTCCCCAAAACCTTTGTGAACAAGGGGATTGTCCCAAATACTAGAGAATTTAAATGGAAAAGAGGATGGGAAATGAAATGGAACTCTGGGCCTATATAGGATTTAAAGGGATTATATGCGTAAACCCTACTTCATGCCCTCTTATGATTCCATGCCATTATGAGCCTTAGACGCACTTTGTTTGATGTAAGTTTTTCTAGGTAGTCATCCCCTAGGGATAATCATAATACGAAAGCCCAAACACAGCACCATCATAACTGTTGGCCTCAGGCCATCATGTTTTGGGGAGAATGGATTCCATGGGTCCCTGGATCCCTGGGCCCAGCAGCTGCATAACCTGCGGCAGAGAGTTTCAAGCCAAGGCTCAAAGCAATATAGTCCTCCTTAAGTAGATAGAATATGGGCGATATGGGGATCTTATCATAATATACCCCAGACTATATTCTATCTACTTAAGGGGGGGGACTCTAGTCTCAATAGATCCTGAAAGGATAATTTTGGGACTTCTTTAGGCCGCCACGTTGCACTTATCTCAACCTATGAAGTACGGTTTAGCGTTGAGAAGGGGCAAGCCATGGTTGGTTCTGGATTTCAACAAAAGCTTGGGCAGTAAGCCACTTATGCCTTAAAACCTAAATCCTGAACCCTAAATCCAAAGAGAAGTCTCCCAAAAATCAGGAACCTCTTCCTCTTGGTTATCACATTTGGGCTGCTCAGCTTCCTTTCCGTGAAATTCGTTTGGGACTTAGGGTACATCAGTTTTCATCTCATTTTCTATTTCCTTTTTTCATTTGATTCTCCTCAACTATACGTGTGTTTTTGTATATTGCTGTTCTCAATTTTGCGAAACCCTCATATAGTCATTAAAAACTTTAGATAATCCCAGTTTCCATTTCATTTCCATTCTCTGGAGTAACAGCCTTGAACCCTAAAACCCCTTTTTGCCGAACCCTAAACCTTGAACCCTAAACCCTAAATCTTTGAGTAACACCCTAAAACCCTAAACCCTGTACCCTAAAACCTAAATCTAACATTAACACCCTAAAACCCTGAAACCGAAACCTTAAATCTATTACCACCATATGCGCATGGTTGTGTTCAGGCCCAGTGTGGAGCAGCGGCCCTCCTCTCCGGACTCCTCTGGAGCGGCTTAGCTTCCCTTTATACGGCCTTGAGGGTTTAGGGTTTTAGGGTTTAGGGGTTTAGGGTTCTAGGGTTTTGACGTTTTAGGATTTAGGGTTTTAGTGTTCTAGGGTTTAGAGTTTTAGGGTTTAGGGATTTAGGGTTCTAGGTTTTTGGCGTTTTTGATTCAAGGGTTTAGGTTTTGGGGTGTAGGGTTTAGGTTTGTGGGGGTTAGGGTTTTAGGGTCTAGGGTTTTAGAATTTAGGGTTAAAGGTTTTAGGATTTAAGGGCTTCAGGGTTCAAGGTTTCAGGGTTTGAGAATTTTAGGGTTTAGGGGTTCAGGGTTTTAGGGTATAAAACCTTCCCCCCATAGAAAGCATTCTCCGTATATAAATTGGTAAGGTACTGGGGCATTTATAACTTGGGAGGAGTGGCCGGAGGGGGGGGAGGGAATCAATAGGAGGGTTTAGGATCTGGGCGGCCTTCAAACTTACGATTTAGGATAACATGGTGGGTTCTGCTGAGGTGTAAGCCTTCATTACAGGAGCGAAGAGCTCAAACATGATGTTTGATTTTTAGCCCAAACATATGCCTGAAAGTCAATGACGGATTCTTTTGCAAGCAGACGTTGACCATTCGGTTGTTCGCTTAAGCTGCAAATATCAGAGTCGAATCTGTGGTTCGCACCTTTTTAGCATGGAGGACTGTGCAGGTAAGGGGAATCGTGCGTAGATTTGCAGGAAAGAGACCATTCAAGTATGGGGCGCGCAAGGTTGATTCAGGTCCCACTAAGTCCAAGGGCTGTTGAAGATTTCTTGGGTCTTGTTGCAGAGTACTTAGAACGCATTTCGCGATGCTAACTTGTTCGTGAGTGTGTGGAGTTGGGGATCAAGACCATCCTTGCCAAATTGATGTGTGTGAGCCTAATTTGGGCAGAGCTTCAGTTCAGCTGGGACTCTCCGAGGGCGTGGCAGGGCCATCCTCATGTCGGGGTTTCCTACCCTTTTCCGGAGGTCCTTGGAACAGGAGTTTTTTCTGGCGGTGTATACAGGGACCGCCAGGTGGTTTAGGAAACTCCCATCTTCAAATTTCTCTGCAACTGCGAGAGCCCAGGCGAGTTCGAGCTCCGACTCCGTAGCTGGCAAGACGCCGGCACAGGCGGAGCGCAGTTGAGAGGAAATTTTGGCTGGCGTTGTAGGGCTTACTTTGGGGGGCTCTGTGCTTTGCTGAGGTGTTATAGGGAACTACTTGCGAAGGTTTAAAAGCTGTTAAAGCTGGAGTCGTTCTACAGACTTCTGCCGGGCTGTAAAGATGTTAAGCTTCTCGCAGCTTTGCAGAACTTTAGCCTCACAAAACGCCTCCACAGTAGTCTGTCAAGCTAGGACAGAATCCTGGTTGTATGAGGCCGCTGTACTTTCAGAATCAAGGATTATAACTAGCATGATGTAGGTACCCTGCCTTAGAAACATCCTGGAACGCCTTGAGGAGTTTTTTTTGAACAGCAGTCGTCTCTGCAGACTTCCTGTGATTTTTCATGGTGTCTTGGATTAGGGTGACCGTCTCAAACTCTGAGCCGTGAACTCCAAGCCGTAAAAAACAAACATTACATTGTACATGAGCCTGAACTCCAAAATGCGAAGTCTGAAGCCCCAAGCCCCTAAGTCTCCACCCCCGGACTTTGCATCCGCAACCCAAGCTTGGCCAAGCTTGGCCAGGGTGGTGCAGAGTCGGAGCCCCAGAAACGAGTGGAGCATCTCAGCAGCAAGACGAGAGCAATCACAGGTAGTGACAGGTAGTGCTAGTAGTAGCAACAGCAGTAGCAACAGCAGTAGCAGTAGCCGGAGCAGTAGTCAGTAGTATTGGCAGCAGCAGCAGCAGCAGCAGCAGTAATGTTGCTGCACCGCCTGCTGCTACGACTTTGGCCGGCAAAGCTTAAGCACATTGAGGCTCATGGGCAGGTACTGATGGTCTGATCTGTAGTGTAGGTGAGGTCCTATACAGCCTATACACATTGATAAGGCTTCTCACGCCCACTCTTGCTACCCAGGACCCGGGTGTTGCCTTCCACGGGTCACAGTTTTTCGAGTTCCTGCTGTGCCCACAGACAAGTAAAAGCTGCGAGCTACATCCACTTACTTTACAATTTTTTTGTTCGGAGTAGTCTTGCCCCTCTCAGAGTCCGGCACATATACAAAGCCCGCGTTGCCATATGACCCGAAAACCTTTGTGTGAGCCCTTCATGATCCTTCATCCTTTGGTGGCATCTTGCAACCTGTTCATGCCGTGCAATA
Organism: Symbiodinium pilosum; assembly: GCA_905231905.1. NCBI lineage: Eukaryota > Dinophyceae > Suessiales > Symbiodiniaceae > Symbiodinium > Symbiodinium pilosum. The sequence goes on along the minus strand of CAJNIZ010002237.1, from coordinate 33,783 downwards.
AGCAGCCTGGAAATTATGTCTCAAGAAAGGCTTGACTCGACACGCGTGGCTCCTTGTTCTAGGAACCCCCAAGTCAAGAGCGATGATTAAGTTTAAGAAGCCTCCATGTCATAATCCTAGGGACTCGTCCTGTAGGGTAGGCTGTTCCAAAGACATCGTGCGCGTTGTTTTTGGCAGCTGCTTCACATGAATACGGTATATGCTTGAGGGCTTGCGGCACGGTAAATAATGGCTAGAAAAAGCCATGTAACGTCGCTGCAGTAGATATTTTACACACCCTTGAAGCAAAAAACTAGATCAAGTTCCTTCTTGCCTCTAGTTCTTCTGCAGGACACCTGAAGACCCCAATCCCAAAATGCCAGAAGCTTGTGCACTCTAAGCGTAATCCAATAAACGCCCCCAAGAGAAAGCACAAACTAATCTGGGTGTTCACAAAGTTGTTCAAGAATTCCCTTGCCTAGAGTTTGCAGCCCAGATGCGTACCGTTGTCAGGCTTTGCGACTTCTTCGGAGGTACTGCAAGCTGGCAAACACAGCAGGAGCAGTGTAGCTAAAACAGTTTTGTGGTTGGATCATCCCGGCTCCAGGGACTTCATGGGTGCATGCTGGTGCCACTGTAATTCTGATGTATGCTGGGAAGTTCTCCCGCATCTGATTCCCAGGCTTTATAAGACTTGAGCATATGTTGTGGACTTTCAGCACGTCAGCGGTAGTGATGCAGCAAGAGTATCTCAAAGGAGGCCAAATCAATTAAATCCATCGGCCAGAGAGGGGTTGAGCCGGCACCTAAGATGAAACCTTCCCTAGCATTCACATAACGAACCAGACAGGCCCCTTTTCAACAGACAGCAGTCTTTCCATGACCTTTTTTGGGCTTCCATGTTAGTTGGGGGAGGGTGGTAGCTGTTTTCTTATACCCACGCCTTCCGGTCATGCATGCAAGGCCCAGTGTGCAGGCATGAGAACATGACAGCGCACCACGTGGGGCCTGCTAGGCTACAACTTGTCTCGATTTTGGAGGAACTGGACTAGACAGTAACCCTCGAGGGTGCTTTTTGCGGTATAGTATGGTGAGCTTTTTCCGCTGACAATTGCTCTTGAAAGACCACCATGTTTACAAGGAGGGCAGCAGTGGCAGCAGCGGAAGCAGCTGCGATCCGCCACTGGATCAAATTGCGGGAAAGTGGACATCTAGTGATCTAGTGGTATCGGGCAGCATGGCTCCTGGATTCAGGGCGCAGCGCTATAGGTGTTCAGGATCTCCTTACATGAAATGATGTCAGGACGGAGGGTTATGGTGGATGCCAAGCTTTACAAATTGCTGTTTCCTTTGGACCTTTACAACAGCGAAGCCCATGAATCTTGAAGCTACACTTTGAGACCCTTGGCCCCTACACACCATCTGCAAACTATGATGACCTCATCCCCACCTCACCACACATGTTGGCTGGTATAGAAATTGGTTGATTTATCAGGCTTTGATTTCTCGAATTTAGGCCGCAACCTGGAATCTCTTAAATCCTAAACCGAAACCTCAAAGCCTTCAGCGAGACTCTTAAGACTTCAGGTTCCGTGGTCAGGTTGAGGAAACTTCAGCGGACGAGGAGCCGTCAGATCGAAGGAGCCCTGTGGGGTTTGCCCCCTTATATTGGGGTCATATGGGGATCATGGAAAAGAAAATGGAAACTACTTTATTATAATAGGCGATATACTAGGGCTTCAGAGGTTCAGGTGGAGGGCTTAGAGGTTGTGTCTAAGACGGGTTGGATTTACGGCTTCAAGTTCAGCTGCTCAAAGTTCCGCTGTGCTCAGATGCGGTCACTAGTTGAGCATTATGAGTCCTTCCAGGCGTGTGGCGCCAGTAAGTAGGTAACTTCGTGATCCACGTAAACCATTAGTCTCTTCTTGGACTGCCAAAGGCTCCCAAAGATTGCCCAGCTATACCACTGTTGAACCACACCCGCTTCAGAACCTTAGACGAGAATGGGCAACACTCCGGTCCTAGCCAGATAGAGCGCATTGCATGGTGAATTCTCTTGCTGTCGCTGTGAAATCATGATCATGCATGTGAGAAGTTTCTTGACGGATACTTTCTTGGGGCCGTCCGCATATAGCAATGATCTGACCTCTGTCGCGGTCGCGGTGAATTGTTTGCAGGCATTCAGCTTCTCTTTCTGGATTTTATTTCTTCGTCTTGTGGTTTCGAGCACATCCTTACCATAAGCCTAAGCATCTGCATGGGTGTCTCTGAAAAGGTTCCTTACTTCATCCTCCAGAGGGAGGTGCCACAGGCTACCCCTGCTGTAAGAAACCTCATGTGCGGGACCCCAAAACAGACCCCAATATTATGGGGACCCCGAAAAGGCACGCCCAATTTGGGAAGCCCCCATGTATGTGTACAGCAAGTCCTACACCCTAAACCCTAAACAGCAAGCCCATGCCCACACGAAGAAAGTTGGCACCTTCGTTACCTCCACCCAATTTAATGACTGTAGTCCCCCTTAAGTAGATAAAACATGGGGATCCTATTCGAAAGACCCAAAGCCATATTCTATCTACTTAAGGGGGACTATACAAACGGCTCCCGCCAGATACATTGTTAATTTTTAGCGTCGAATGTAATCGCCTGATTTATATGCAGAATCCCTAAACAATGGTTTCCTAAATTGGGGGGTCCCACGATAGATCCCCAAAATACTATAATCCTTACTATAGGTACCCCCAAAGTGGTGCCCCCAAATTCGGGAAACTCCTAAACATTGTGCGATGTTCACGGCTCCAGGCCCCACAGCGCACCCTTCTGCAATGAAAGGGGGGAACAAATCAAGAGACGGGATCCACCGGTTGAAGCCCTTACACGCGAAACGCTGAAGGCCCAGGCCCCGAAACCCGGAGCCCTTCAGCCCCAAAGGAGCCCTTAAATACCTCTAAATCCCTCACCTGAAGATGCCCCCTAAGTCCCATGCCCCAAGAGCTTGAGCCGAGCAGGACTTGGCAGCTTTCTCAGCAGCATTTCGCCCCTGAGGCTTGGGAGGGGATATGATAGTTTCCAGACATACGGGGACCCCAATATGGATGCCAAGATATTATAGGGACCCCCAAGTTATGGGAACCCCCCAGATTTCTTTCTTATCAGGGGGAAGTAGTTGGTGTTTTGTTATTATGGGAGAGCATTACGCAGTTGTGTAAGGTCATGCCCATGCCAACCATCTCTGCCATCAGCAGCTATTGTGGAGCCAGTGCCCCATGACCCAAGACACATTCTTCAACCCTATAAGTTCTACAAGAGGCAGGGTTTTGTACTTCTGTGGTTTCGGTGAGTGAATAATTTAGAGTGTCGCACGAAATATAGGGCGGCGTCCAATGGACGGGATCCATAAGTTTTACCTCATTGCAAATACGTGGTACCATCCCCAGTAGATGTGGCAAGCTGTTTGGGCGTAGAGTTTCAAGTTTTATCGCGCAGGAAACCTGTAGCTCTCATGCTCCAAGACTCTGCCTGAAAAGATCGGCTTGATTGTCATTTGATGTTCGGCGCCAGAAGATAAATCCTGACGAAGCATGCTTGAGGGTATGATTGGGAACCATGCCCTCGATTCCTCGATAGCCCATTGATACTGATGAGTGAGACTGCTCATGAGCAGTAACAATGCTGCTGAAGCTGCCACAGTAATCTTCAGAAGCAGATCAAGGAAAAGAAAGGTGAGAGAGAGAGAGAGAGATTTCAGATCCCCATCAATGTAGGTAGGCTCTATTGCAAGCAGCGCCTTGTTTCTGTTTCTTGGGGTCTAGGGTCCTAGGTTCTGCGTATGATGGCCGAACATCATAAAGACTGTCCTTGTTTTACTTGGTTACCCCTGAACCCTGAAATCAACATCCCCGAAGACATGCTGGCAGGTCCTCAGACCTGCCACGATCGGCGCAGCAGCCTGCGCTACTGCGTTGATGCTCCTGGGGCACAGCATAGCGTGAGTTTTGATAGAATTGGGCCATCCTCGCGCACATATAAGATACATGCATGGACGGACATGACATCAATATATCATAGTTCCTAGTTCCTATGATAGGCGCCCCAGGAGAAGACGGATTTGTCATTTTGGAAAAGGAAAGTTCAATTGCTTTGAGATGTTTGCAGCATACATAACCTGCCCGTATTGGACCTGCGTGCCGCAAAGGTAAGGAAAATCTCCACGTGCGCACGACATAGAGTAGAGTCTTCGGGGCCTTGAAATTGTCCCCGCTAGTTCAAGGTTTAGGTACAAGGGTTTAGGCTGAATGCCCTGCACGATTTCTTGGCAAAGCTGGTGTTTGCATTGTTTTCGTCACCGACATGATCACTATGTCTACGTCTACGGCGTCTATATATGCAGTCGCTGTCGCTATTGCACATCATCGCTCTAGCTGCCACTAGCCAGAGTGCTTTTGAAACATCAGAGTTCACCCCACTCAGTGGCCCAACCCATTGTGCCCAAAACTATACGCCACGAACACGAAAGCAAAAGCTCCTGCGACTCCCAGGACCATTCCGCCGCACACTGCTCGGGTGGTGAGTCAGGTCCTTGCGTCCCTAGGCGATGGCCCCCTGCTCGCAACACATGATTTTTGTTCAAGTTGTTGGGCTCCTTTTTAATGTACACACCTGAACAATCAGGGAGACTAGACACATCACTTAATGTCAGGTTCGGGCTGTCAAGGCCGGGGGGGGCCTTGGGTTTCGAGGCTTGTGAAGAAGTCGAAGGCTTCATGGATTCGTTGAGTTTAGAGCTTTTCAGGGAAAGTTCAGGCTCCGGCAGAGTCTACGGGTAATCCCAAATAGCCATGCAATTTCATCGCTCTGGGTCTCCACTGCTCCGCAGCGAAGAGTTAGCATCCTATGTAAAGCTTAGGTATTTTGGTTGGCACATGTTCAGGGTCTCGTTTTTTAGCCTTTAGTCTATGGAAGTCTTTGAGAACTTTCAGTCAAGAATCTGCGGTGGACAAAGGCTGATGTGCAGGAGATTGGTTCTTGCCACCAGCACGAAGAAAGAGCGGAGTAGGACAGTGCCTGACAGACTGTCCTCTACCGCTGGCTATGTCCCAAAAGTCCTTGTCAACTGCATCCCTTCCAGCATTTGTCAGAGAGAGAGAGCCCGCAGGTAGTTTCTCAAATGATTTCTAGTTGGATTTGGGACCTGGCCCCCCATCATCCCTCTGTGGTTCCCATGAAGCTAGCTCTCCGGTCCACAACCACCTTGCTTTGAAAAGCCCCCACATGAAACCACAAATCCTATAAACCCTAAAGCCGCAACCTTGTGTAAACCCTAAACCCGACATGTTTGCTCTGCATGCTTCGAGCCAAGCGGGAGGGGAAAACTGCATTGAGCTTTATGTTCAGAATTTTCTGGCTGAGGTAGAGTGATGATCGCGTCAGGTTTGAATTCTGTGGTCAGCGACCTGAAGGCATTTATTTAACTACCCTTCTCAAATTTGGGGGATTGAAGGGCTTAGGGTAGTAGCTTGCGGCCGAGTCTAGTCGCTCTAGTCGACATTGGTGAGACATTGTAGCCACAGCACAATGACGGGGACATCCTTCAAAGACTGGGTGCGCGTTTCTTTGGATTTCAGTCCCTCCTGCAAGTACAGAGTAATGAAGATGGGAGAGAGCTGAAATGAAACCAGCCCCATCATATGGGAAAAGTCACAGCCCCCGGAGACCAAATGGACACAGGTAATGGGCTGCAGGTGTAAGGGTGGGATGCAGGGCTCCTAAATCTGAACAGAAGTGCCCCAACGTAATGTAGTGGCCGGAAAATTTAGCATCATAATTCCCCATTCTATCTGTAATGATTTAAGTTCTGCCGTACCTTTATTCTCTTCATGGCGTCCTAAGTTCCATGCAGGCCAGCAGGCGCAACAAGGATTCGCCTGGATTTTATCTGTAGGAGAGTTCACCTAGAGTTCATCAAGCCAGCTTAAATGCAAAGGTGTCACCAGCTTAGTGAACCATCGAACCTGCAGCAACCAATCATTCCGCCGAACTGGAGGCATCTATGAAAGGATGCAGACATTCAGATGTTTAGGTTTTAGGATTGGTGAAGGGCAGACAAGATATGTTAATAAGGGCTGACGCCGACTGAGAGACTGTGCATATCTCAACTCGTTAATTCCCAAAATGCCCGCCAATCTGCACGCATAAGCCAACCAAACTCCAGTCCCCCCCAAAAAAATTGCTGAACTTGAGGATTATCACCATATTATGGGTACGTACACATAGTAAACAGAAGGGCTTCATTATTCTGGTGACGTAGTTGAGGTTCTTTAACAGCAGCACAGTTAGGATTGGTGGTCCAGGGCTCGGCTTGAGAGGTCCAAAATGGCCGTGCAAACGCCTGGGCTCCCACATTCAGCACTAGAACATCCGAGCCTCTTCAAGGTGGAATAGTGTGAATGGGAAAGCGCGCCATGTCATAGCCTAGCGCGTAGAGCCCCTTAGTGCTACCATTCAGAAGAACAGCCGTGTTTTGTACTCTGCCCGCCTAGCAAAACTATGCCAAGCGGATTGGCTGCTGGCATGAAGTGGAGAGGTGGATCTCCATAGTAGCCCTGTAGTATATAACCCGCATAATGTAGTAGTTTCCATTTGTTGTCCGTTCCTTGGTTCCCTTCTAACTGCCAGAAACAAGACCAAGGCTCCTACGTCGCCGGTCTGTCTGGCGGCCTCGTCGGTGCTGCTGTGGGTGGGGCAGCGGGACCAGTGGGGGCCGTGGTTGGTTCAGCCGCTTGGCCGGCGAATCGTTTCCGCTAGATAATGAGAGAGTTGCTAAGAGAGTTAGGGTTCTTCAACAGTCACGAGAACTTCTGTGCCATGTATTCTTCTGCTCCGGGCAAGAGAGGAGAGAGTGGGGGCCTGAGGACTTAGGCATTATCAACGGAAGCCCAGTACCCTAAGTCCTGGGACTCCTGCATCTCGGACCTTGAAAAAAGGACAGCAGGCTTGAGAAACTCCTTTCTGAAAACGCCGACTTGGCCTCTTATTCAGAAGCTCCAGTTCATGACCTCTTTCCATGAGCAGCAGTCCGTGCTGATTTGAACCTGGCATTCACAAGATGCGTGTGCATGAGCCACTGCTGGCAGCAACAGCACTCAACTTGCATCCAGATCATAGCTTGTGCTTCCTGACAGCTACGCATCTACCACTGCAGATCACACAGGCGCTACTCAGTAGCTTTTCCTGCCTGCAGCCTTCTGCCGCATTTCATCTCCCAAGGTAGTTGGCGCCGCAGCATCTTGGCATCCACGACGGTTCGCGGTTTCTTGGGGGGGTTGGGCTTGAGACTACAGTGTCTCAGGGGCATTGAAAGGTTGAGAAATGACTCACCCAAAATGGCACTGTGAAGACTCTAGAAAGATTCTGTTCTCCAGCTGTGAGTGATAGACTCTGCTAGGCTCTAGAGGTCCCTAAACTCGTCCACCTTAAGCTTGGCTCCGTCTTTTGGGACTTTTGCAGAGCCCTGCTTGATTTTTTGCACATTTCAAACCTGCTTGGTTACCCATGACCTGCTGGAGCCCCATGATTTCCTAGAGAGCAAAGTGACGCCTGAGAACCCTCGTCGCGAAGGACTCCTTGGGCCAGAGTAAACTGGCCTGGCAGAAGCCATTCCTAAACTAATGTGGAGTGTCGTCAGTCCCTTGGAGCACCCTGAAAAGCTCCCAGACACCATGGCAAATCTAGACTTCACAGTCACAGGCAGGCGGTGAGAGTGCCAAATTGATGGCTACGCAGTCCCAAGTCGTTGACTTCCATCACTTGAGACTCGGCCTTTGTGGTGAGACAGTGGCCTCTCTTTCCTTTATTGCTGGCCACTTCAAAAGGAGCATCTTGGAAGTTGGTGGAGCTGAAGTCTTAGGTCTGTGGGCTTCATGAGAACTTGAGTATGGTGAGTCGATTGGCCAAAGGCGTGTCAGGCATAAGTGCTCGGTGATGAATATGAAAATGCACTAGAGTAACTCCTTCTGAGGGCAGCGAGCATGAGGCACTTCTTGAGGAAAGCAACTTCCGGAGATGTCCCCAAATCATTCGGCCCTGTTGTAGCCATTGAGCAGGCGTTCACAGGTTCTGCGGGGTCTATTAGGGCTTTGTGCCGTTGCTGAGCGCGCCACCATGTGAGCATGCAGCATCCAATTCAGTCCTCCATTTCATACAACTTCATATTTCTGGCATGAAGTATTTCCAGGGTCCAAAGGCCAAGGTGGGCAATCCTAAAACTGCCCTCGGCTGGCAGCAAAGGCCATAAACCCTAAACCTTGCCCAATGCCCCAGAGTGCCGCTGAGGAAGCACTACCGCTACTACACCTCTGCAGCCGATGGGCACCAGTATTTGTCGCCGACTTAGCGTAGAGCCCTGCGGGGTATGTTCTCCAACCAAGAACTCTGTAACTCCAGAATCGAAAGCCAAAGCTTTGAGTCAGGCTTTGAAGTTAGCTGCGGTCTTAAGCTTTCGGCCACATGCTCACTTCGCAGTCGAAAGCCCTCGAGCCCTCAGCTTCTGATGTGGCAGAGAGCCTGGAGGTCCCACCGTGCCACCGTTCAGGCGCCGGGCGCTGAGCTCTTGGCTGCTCGGCCCAGAAACCTTATTGGAAAACGGAAGGGTTTTGCGTATAGGGTTTAAGGTTTTAGGTTTGAGGGTTTCTAGAATCAGACTGTTACTGCACATGGTTTCCAGAGGTTGGGCGGTCTCATAAATATCGGCAGACAACAGCCATCGCTAAAACGATGAAATCAGCAGCAACAGCAGCAGCGACGGCGGCACCAGTAGCGGCAGCAGCAACTGACAAAGCTTTTTTTCAAAAATAGGTGTCCTTTTTGTCGAGGGTCTTTATTTATGGAAATTAATGTACCATATCAACAAGACCGAATGCCTACAGCAACTGGTTCGTACCAGTCATCCTAAAGTCCTTCAAATTAGGAATTTAGGGTTTGGGGGACCCCAAACTGCGAACCCGAACCCGGAAAACAAAGTAGGAATGGAATCGGACTGTACCTATCAGTTACTTGGGTTCTTATTCCCATCATGGTCCTACGATTTTCTTGGGGTTCTCTTTACAGCCCCTTTAATGGTGTGCGCACGCCAATTGTCCGCCTAATGATGTCTTGCAGGATGTAAGGGACCATAAGTGCCCATTGAATTCGAATCAGGTTTGAGGAGCATATGTTATATTACAGCTACATAAACTACAGCTTCAAGCGAATAAGGTAAGCATTCCTTGAGCTCGGAATCCTCAAAAGGGTCCTATGCAGACCGCCGCCCGGGTTACATGGGGCTCCATGTTAGTTCGGGATCGTATAGAGTATAGAGCTCGGACCGGGTAGTTATGTCTCAGCATCGCTATTTGGTGCGGTCATGCCTCAACAGCCCCAGGCTTCAGCAACAAGTGTGTATTTTGAGCAGCAGTGCGAATCCTAGACTTGTTCTGGGATTGGCAATACAGAGGTTGAAGTTGACAGCTAGAAAGAAGGAATGCTCTCTTCTCGTACAACGGACAGATGCGTGAAACAATGGAGGCGGGCAGAATATGTTTAGCATTAGTCGTTGAACTGATGCAGATTGCACGTTTAAGCCTCCAAAGCTCTAAACCTTGTTCATGGACTTCCACTGAAGTCTCACAGGTCCTCATTGTTCTGGTGCAAGCCGGGACTAACGGAGTGACGCTTGGCAACACTGCTTTGCGTTTGAGGGTTGGGGTCTCGGGTTTAGTCGGCCCAAAACCTGACGTGGCTCAACATGTCCCCTATAAGCACTTCTGTGCCCCCATCCAGGCTGACATGCGCCACGGGGATCCACATTCGTTTGAGAGAGACTACATCCAAGTTGTGTGCTTAAGCGTCGGGCTCTACGATGAAGGCTCTCTTATCAACATTATTATGAGTAGTAGTAGTAGTAGTAGTAGTAGCAGCAGCAGCAGTAGCAGTAGTAGCAGTAGCAGCAGCAGCAAATTTATTTGTGATGTTATTGTTAGTAGTACTACTAGTAGTAGTATTACTGTTAGTGTTATTATTTTATTAGTAGTAGTATCCTAACTTGTTATTTCTGGGGCAGCATCTCGTATGGGCTTTCAAAGTCCTTGGAGGATACCATCTCCCCTCCTAAGACCAGGCACACCTGCCAGATTGTTCTTAGATAAAACTCTTATAGTCAACACGAAGCCCTGCGCAAAGAAAGAGCAACACACAATTAAACATCAAGGCTATTGCGTGACCCAGCTCCCAAATCAAACGGGAGACTCAGAAAATTACCTGCAACGAGTCCTGAGTAGGGACGCTTACAATCCCTCAAAAACATTGTCCCTACATCTCCTTGGGGTGTTGCGAAGTTGCAGGCCCCGAGTTTGCCCAAGTGTGCTAGACCTCATCTAGGCGTTACCCCAACCGCACTGCTGCGATCCTTCAAAAATGCCTCCACAGGAGTATGCGAAATGGTTACCTTATTGTGGCCCAATCCTTGCTGGTCTCTAGATTGAGGGTTCGGACTGTAAATCCTGATGCCGAACACAACCCATACTTATGACTTATAGCTTTGCGTGGAACATCTGCAAGTCTTTGCATTCTGGGTTTGCTGCGGCGGAGTATTGTCAATGCAGTTCGAACCTTAACTTCAGTTCTGAACTTCTTCGGGTGTTGTTGAAAACACACTCATGCCGAAGCTCCTCAAGAATCAACAGGCGGAATCTCTGGAGTTATGCAAATGGGCAAATGTCTGGCCAAGATATGGCGATGGCGTTTGGCAGAGTCTGGGCTAGCGATTTAGGGGCTTGTTGACTTGGTGCTTAATAGGGGAGAAGGGAATGGATCGTTATAGCAGTGCGTGTATATTCCCTTGAAAGAGCAATTGACAGCTGTCATTCCCTACTGCGCAAGATGGTGCTCTAGTCAGCAGAAATGCAGACACGATGCCGGTGGTTGATTCTTTTCGGCTGTTAGGTCCTTGAAGATGTAGCACCGGATCCGTACCGTAGCCTGTGCATAACCCCCAATAGTTATGTAGTGCTTGCCATTTATTTTTCATTCCTTCATTCCCTGCGAACGAACAAACCAGCAAGTTTTCTTCTGACCACGGATGGTCGTTGAGCTTGCAACATTTCCAGGGCTTCAGCGTTGCCATCTTTCAAGGCTTTATAACTTTAACAACCTTATTGCGCTACACCCCAATAAGGAGCATAAATTCCAGATGTAATGGGCTAGTGTAGGTGTCTCTCGTGTCTGTCGAAGGTTTGTGCCTAATCCTAAATCCTTGGCTTTTGCCCTAGGCTCAGAGCTCAAAAGCTTAAGCATGCCCTGAGCCCTTAGCCCTCAACCCTTCAGAAGCCTTGAGGAGACTTGCGTGATGGAGTCATTGTGTCGACCTCTGCACAAGTGGTGCTGAAGGCCGAATGATGCCGAATGACTTGCCTCAAATCCCCACAGAAAATTTTGAAGTTGACACATGGGTTCCGTAAACCCCCAACGAATACACCCCAAAACCCTTCACTTTAGTTTAGGCCTCTACGTTTCGCGTACTGTGTTTGTGGTGGTGGGCCTGACCCTTGCAGACAGCAATCATGTCCCTTCACTAGACCCTAAACTCTTCCTGCAATCCTAATTACCTGCAGTTGTATCGGTTATACCGAAGTTGTACCTATTAGTTCACGGGTAACTACTACTGAGCTGTAGGGATTGGGGCTTACAGGTTCGCCTTCAGCCTGGCAGTTTGACCCACTTTTCTGCTGATTAGGAGCCCCCAAACCCTACGCCAAATCTCCTGAATTCCTGCTTTTGGCAAGGGGGTCTGAAAAGATGGGTCTACCCATGTATCTGTCAAAATCACCAATACCCCCATGTTTGCAAAGAAGGCCCAAAAGGGATTCACAGTTTGAAGCAACCATCCGCGAGGCGTTACAGTGGGGTCAAAGCCACGCAGCCGGCAGCAGGTCTGAATCAGACCGTGAGGGATTAACCTGTAAGCTTGGGGAATGGTAACCCTTTTTTTGGAACACCTATTTGGGGGTTTCCCAAAATTAGGGGTACCGTTTTGGGGGGTCCCAATAATAAGGATTATAGTATTTGGGGGTCTATATTGGGGTCCCCCTAGCTTTGGAAAACTACCATTTCGAGAAAAGGGTTTGGGCTTAAAGAATCAGCAGCAGTACAGGCCCTCAGAGAGCTTTGGGGTGTTATGCTGCCGGCATTTTGTGCACACGGGGATGTGATCTTTGGAAAGTGCGTGGTCTCCTAGTCTTCTTATTAGTACAGTATTCAAAACCGACGGGCAAACAGCCACTCTGTTGCCAAGAGTTTTTTGGGAATGTTCGGGAATGTTCGTAATTCAGCCCAGTCAATGCTGCTATCTATCTCGAAGGGATCAACTTTCAGGTAGCTTAGGTTTTACCAGTCTTCTATCACTGCTCGCTGCTTAGGGGGGGAGGATTCCAGCATTTTTAGGCTTGTGCCGCTTGTTGAAAACTCATACATAGGTTTCAAGCTTGGCTTTGCAGGAGGGGCTAGCTTATTGAGGAACTAAAGGTGGATAGGCGGCACATCTGACACTAATTGTCGATTCCTAGATTCCAAATCTGCACCCCGGCCAAGCCCACGGTGCTTGCAAACCTGGCTTGACATAACACAGTATACAATCCTTCAAGCGGTACAACTTCTACACAGCTACTCAAAAGTGATGGATGAACATTAATGCACCAACATTCGAATTCATCACTTCCAGCTTATTCTTGTAGATTACAGTATATTATAGTATATTGTGGCATGTAATGGTATGCTATGGTATACGATGGTTTAATGGTTGAACCCTCATGCCTGAGCTTGCCGGTTTGATAGTGGGCAAGAGAGGAAGGATAGTAGCATTAGACATAGCAGCAACAACCTCAAGAATGCATACTCCTTCATTCCCTGAGCCATAAGCATTCTGAAGAATCTTTGCCCCCAAAACCTCTTACCCTGATGTTGGACTAGGCCCTAAATCAACCCTGGGCTCAAGACCCTTACTAAACCCTAAAGTCCTCCACCCTTCCTCGCACCCTTAAAACCCAAAGCGGACAATCCGCCCCTTTCGTCCAAGGCTCATGGGTGGCGTCCTTGAGCGCCACAACGCTTAGCCAGCCGGTGCCTGTCCTCATGGTGCCATGGCAGCATGATTTCTGCAAGGGTATGTACGCATGCGTGAAGGTATGTAGGTATGTACGTATGTATGTATGTATGTATGTATGTATGTATGTATGTACCTTTGTACGCGCATACAAGTGCACAAGAAATAGTACACATCGGACACGCATAGACACAGGGCTCAGCGATTGGAGAAACACGCGTAGTTACAAGTGTCTTGGCCCAGGACCCTTCAATGGTTCAAGTCTTGATGCGTCAGACGGACGAATGTTTGTGGTTTAAGGTCTCAGGATGGTGCATTGAGCTCTTGCTAGGGGAGTCAGTCTTGGTATTCCACAAGACATAAGCCCGCATTGGGAACTTCTCCAAATAGGGCCAAGGGCGCCGTTGGAGACCCTTTATAGAAGGATTCGGTATGAAGGAATTGCATAGGTTCCTCCTTACGGGATTTAGCGGGATGATTCTCAACCTGTACTGCCGCCTGCTGCAGGTTTGTGGACCATATAGATCTTCATAACCTTGATTGGCGCCATCTAGAAAAACCAATCCAAAAAACATCTTCAGTATTGTGAGAACCCAATACTCGATATTGACGCCGAACCNNCCCCCCCCCCCCCCCACAGAAAACAGAAGGACAGCACTCCCTGAGCAGCACACCAAACTGCGACACCTCAACAGTCAAAGGCTGTGCTCACCGGCGGACTCGTCGCCTCACAGTGCCTTCGTATCCCGGCAAAAACAGGCCCAGACCTTTGGTAGACTCTTATAGCTTGATCTCCTGTAGTGGTTTTTACACGGATGATAACAGGTTTAAGGATGTTGTAGTGAAGAGTCAAATGCAGAATGCACGGAAAGTTACCTGGAAACTGTTTGTGTGTGTAAGCGTTTAAGGGGTTGGTTCTATCTATCTATATATCATAATCCCTGTATAATCCCGATAATCTCTATTGTTTCCATGTTCTTTTCCATTGTTCCTATATAGCCACCCATATAACCCAGGGTAGAGCGGTTGTAAGCAGGCGAGGGAAAAGAAAAAGTGAATATGACATGGGAATGCAGGCATACAGTTATGCAGTGATTTGCTGAGATCAAAGCTAGGCAGGGAAAACCCAAGGCAGAACCAGGTAGAACCCTGTAGTTTCTTTTCCTTTTGTTATTATGCTTTCCTAGTCTTGAAGCTACAGCCAAAGAGACTTAACATGTTCCAGCTTCCTGGTTTCTGAAGTAGTTGAAAGATGTTCACCACATGATAGCACGGGACATTCGTTCTTACGTTTTTTTGGAAGTTCTGGGAAGGGGTTCTGGGATTGAGGCCTCAGGGTCTTGGGCTAAGGGTGCGTTTGCAGCGTCTGTTGGATTGACGATAGAGGTTAATAATGGGGGTAGCGGAGGTGTCAGTATGGGGTTATAAGTATACTTAGTAAGCCAGGGGCCTCCGATTAGGAGTTGGGGTAAAGAGAGCGCAGTTCGGAGTTCCGGAAGTGCGACAAGATCTTCCACACGATGAAGAATATCTTGGATATAGTGCTGGTTCTTACCATGAGATCCCCATCTGAAACCTCTAGCCCAGAGCGCTACACTATCTCAGCTCTACAAGCTATGTCCTAAACTTCAGGCTCTGCAGGCTAATCCAACGTGCCATGTATTGTCCGTGGTGATACTATAGTCCCTTTTATACAATAAGATGTATCCTCTTTTTTGGTATAGTATCGTAAAAGAAGAATAGAGTCTTAGTCGGTTCAACCACGATAAAAACACCACTCGTGTGCTCTTGGCATGTACAGTTTGAGGCCGCATACCAATTTTTCGCCCCTACTGCAATTTGTTCACAGACTACTCCCTTGCCCTTTTAGGAACGAAGGGACCTGTGGGGGGTGTAGGAGGTTCCATACGGTGCTGCGCCAGGGTAGACTCAGGCTATTCAATGGGGACAATCTCGCTGGAGCAGCTGCGTGCGAACACCGTGCTCGCCTCTCGATTTGTTAGGAACTTGCTAATTGGGGTTCAGGGTTATAGGGTTCAGGGCTACAGTCGCGGGTTCGTCTGCTGTTGCTTAGGAGGGGGATTCCAAGAATCGTTCCCGCACGTTTCCATGGAATGATGCGTATATTCCTTCCCCACTCTGCTCTAGTGCCGGGTCTTGGGGATATTAAGAATGCTTAGAGCTGGCACGGAGCGACCCTCCCCCTGAGCAACATGCGCGGAAAGTCTCACTCCCAAACATAGAGGTCTCTCATTTCGCGTGTCACCTGCAATGTCACCTGCAAAACCCTACCTGCAACCCCAATTATACCTTCCAGTTTACGGGTTATACCTATGAATCAATAGTAATGAATTTCTGCTACTGCAAACTGTAGGTTATTCGTACGGGTAGTCCATATTCCTCACTCTCCAACTCATCGCATCTTAGCCGTACGGTCTTGGTTCCTAACCCTTGCATCCGTACTTCTTTAACACAACTACTCGGGTCCCACCGACTTCTGACACATGGTGTGCCTGAGCCCAGAAAGCCAAGAAGTACATCGTATCAAATTTGAGCATGCCTTGTGGATAGGAAGAAAGACTACACCTTACTTCTTTTCATAGGTCGTTATACTACCCCTCAAAGGCGGTAGATTCGTTTACAAAAGATTTTCTGGGCTCCTGTTGGAATCCTTCCAAGGCTGCCACAGTTTCCAGTGCAGGCCAGCAGTGAATCTTTCTGTTGGGGTTATGGGTCTCCTTCAATCTGCAAAGGGTTTTTCGTGGGGCTTGGGGCTGTAGGATTGCTTTTTGGTGGGTTCCTTTCTGTAGCTTTCTGGAGAATTTTTTGAGTGTAGGGCTTCGCTGCATCAAACACTGCGGCGTTTGTAAGACACCGTGCATAGCACTGCAGCCTGGTATGAGGCTAAGTGCGGGCATTTGCTGAATACATTGCATCCGAACTCCTGGTTGCATAGATAGATGGGTGAGTCTTAACATTCTGCACCCTCCCCCTTTGTGTAAAAAGTTTTACGCATCGATGCAGATTTGCTGCTGAGATCCTGGAAACCACGCATACGAACAATTTGGCGCGAACGTGTGCAAGGAGTGTAGTGTAGGTGGTGCTTCTGCAAGAGGGTCTCGTCTAGGGCTTCAAGTTTGGGAGGTCGAACATTTCCACAAATACATCTTCCCAGCTTTACCGTTAAGGGCGGGCCTTGTGGTATTGAGGCGGCCTTCACCTTCTCAAGGCTTCAGTCACAAAATCCTCATGGGATGTTCTGATTAAAACTCTGCGGAGCGCTTCTCCCATGTGAAGTTGAAGAAGCATTAGTAAGAAGGGCTGCGGCTGTGTCTTCTTCCGGGCTGGTCAAGGATTCTATCTGGGGTATAAAGGGTGAGTTGGGGAATGCTCTTCATTTTCTTGCGTTCTGAAGCAGTGGTGCTGCTCTGTTGATGTGGCTAGTGCTGAAGACTAGCAAGTAGACTGTTCTTGTGCGGCGGTCTTGTTATCAACCCAGCACCATTTAGTCCCTAAACAGACCCTGCATCAACTCGTTGTCAGCGCTTGCCCTTGAGTCTCTCATCTTTCCGGCGCATAGCTCCATGTGCCAGGCATCGCCACGAATGTGGCCTCTCGATTGCAGTTAGGCAGGTTGTGAAAGGTGCCGTGATTGCCTGGATCCTGGAGGTCCTACCTGGTTTAGGGCAGGACAACACGAGGGAAAGGACATTGGGCGTCCAGGGAGAGGAATCATATCCTCAACTCATTTGGGGCTGCCGCCGGGCGTGGTGCCAGACCAAAAGCCCTACACGACAAACCCGCATAACTTTGTTTTGCTATTTGGGACGCATGGGGTTTGGGCAGAGGCTTTCAGAAATCTAGGAGCGGTTGCAGAATGAAGGGGCCAGGGAATCTCTGGCCACCCAAGCACAGAACTGTAGAGACATTGAATTGAAGGGATCAGAGCAGGCAACTCGGGTTGGCAGATTCTCGCACGTCTTTGGGCTATCTCTTCTGGAGGTTCCGTCAAGCATGTTACGTGCCACAATGTTGGGTTGGTTTCAGCATGCCCCCCGCACAATATTCTATATTCAGCTCTTTACATCGTCTTGATCTCGCGCAGCCCTGGTTAGGCCTAATTAAGGCTAATCAAGGGGGAACTTTTGCGGGGGGGAGTAGGGGGAACCCATGACCCTAGTAGACCCTAAACTTCCTAAACCCTAAACCCCAAACCCTAGACCCTAAACCCTGAACCCTAAACCCTAAACCCCAAACCGTAAGCGCTACCAGGTTTGCATCGGCCTGCATTTGCCTTTTGTCAGCTGCGCTCTGCTCCTCAGCTGCAGAGTGTGGGATCTGTTGCAGCGAAATAGGTTATAGTCCCCCTCAAGTATAATGGATAAGAAAATGGAAGCTATGATGTTGGGTATTATTGGGTTATATAGGGTTTAGGGTTTAGGATCTATAGGGGGGTTTATAGTCCTCCTTAAGTAGATAGAATATGGGGTATATGGGGACCTTATTCTAATATGCCCAAAGCCATATTCTATCTACTTACGGGGGACTATAGCAACAGGGAACAAAGGGAAGAACAGAAGCTGCATTGTATCATGAGTTTGGGGCCTTCGGATTTTTGACTTCGATATATGCTTCCGCGAATAAATCATAAGGGTTTAGAGTCTGCTTGCATGGGAGTGGCCAGAACGCGAAGACGTACATTTTGAGCCTGCTCAAGTGCTCCTTCTCGGGTTAACAATTCAGGAGCACGTTGGGGATACGAGAATGCAGGCCTAGCTCGTCCTCCGGAACGTACCAGAGGAAGGCACAACAGTGACAGATATATGATGGACCGGAATTAATTCACCCACCAAGTGAGCCTGCCCCTAACAAGCCAGGAGCGCACAAACCGATAGACCCTTCCTGAGGGAGCCTACATTATTAGGCGGCACATGGTAGGTTCTGCCCTAGGGCATGTTTTGTGAGAAGATCCCCTACGAAGAAAGAGATCTTGCAGGCTCACCTGCACTGCCAGTAACCTGGCTGGTCTATGGGCCTATGAGGCCAGGGAGAACAGGAGGTAGGAGACCATAAGGAGATTTGGGATAGATAGCAGGAAAAAACATGATGCATGCGGCATTTCCTGATACTGGTAGTCAGGTTTCTTAGCAAGCTAAGCACTATCAAAGTGAAGGACCGTTGCTTGATTGCTTTTGGCGTGTGATCTTGTCCGTGGGGCTTCAGGGCTCAAGATTCAGCGTTGGCCTTGGTAGGGGTCGTCCTGAGGCTTTTCGCATGTTTGTGCAGTGAAAAAGGTATTCCCATGACCTTACTACCTGCAGTCAACAACAGCTTTCTTCTTCATGCTCAGCCCCTCAAGCCCTCCAGGTCTGCTCTGAGAACAACCCATCTTGGGTTTCGGGAGACTGTTCGAACTGTGTTTCAGGACTGTCCTTGTGTTTCTGATGTGCCGTTCTGTTTGCCAGAGTAAGTCCCAAGGATTTTACTAAGGCTTCGAAGCTTTGTCGCACAGGTGTCGAGGAGTTCCCATTTTTGGTCTTTGGGCTTTGCTCTACGCAGGCGAGCCTTTCGTAGGCAAGCTTTCTTACGGAGTTCCTATGACAGTTTCGGCGCGTTTTTGGTTGTCGCCGGTCCGTATCTACGGATATTAGTATGCAGAGATTCACTAGACACCCTTACTCCAGTCATAGCAGCTTGGAAGCTTGTCAAAATGATCCTTCTGCCTTCGAGGTGCCTCATACGCCCGGAGCACTCCTGGGCTACCTTTTTTTGTGAAATGAGGTTCTTCCTAGAGTTTTCAAAGATATTCCGCTCGCTGGTGCAGGCCTGGAGAGCAGGAAAGCAGGATGCTTTGGAGGACCATGCCGTGAGCTGTGCTGCAATGCTGCTTACTGTATGGTTGCCAGTGCATGAGCTTCGGCTCACTGTTTAGGACTGATTGGTCTCAGGTTTCTTAGCCCCTGGGCTACAGCTCCACAAGGCTTACTGCAATTTAAGACACCTGGGAATTGTCCAACTTTCAACACCGTAAGTGGCAATTCAGTACAGGATGCACATCCCCTGCGATGTGCCCTTTGCATCTTTGGATGCAAGTCCATGGAGGCTGCAGCCTTGGGGGGTATGGCCTTTGGGAGCTCGGTATGAACGTGCAAGTTGTATAGCACATTCCCTGCGTAGAGGTTTCACCCCCTCTGCGAAACCTTTAGCCGCATGCCCTGACAGCCAGGGCTTGAATCCCAGTGTAGCGAGCTTAGCCCCAAATCCAACACCAAGACCTGCAGTCAAGCTACTATAAGTTACTATAACATCAACGCCGTCTGCTGAAATCAGAAACCTAGATCAACAATCCAAAGCCTTAGCTTAAGATTCGCCATTCTGAAGGTGTGCTACTGCAATGTCACATGCAGTGGAATTGCAAGGCCTACCGAATTTTCCTGCCTTGGCCAGTTCTTTGCGACTTGTGAGCGGTGTAGATTAAGCCCCCAGACCTCCAACCAGAAACCACAGGACAAATTGCTGGCTCTCGCTCGCGACGTCTTTGGGGTTGGTCCTGCGCGGATGCCTCGGACGGAAATGGTTAAAGGGATCCATGCGCTGGAGGTTTCAGGACTATGGCATTTCCGGCTAGGGATGTTCTAGTCTATTGTTCCCGTGTAAGTAGCCGTGGCCGTAGGTAGCCATGACTGAGGCAGGCATTTCCCCTAAGTGCACGGAACCTCTGGGGCTGATTTGGGGTAAAGCAGGGCTATGGCGCAGAGTCCGTAGATGATAGCCGCTTAAATCATCACCTTTGTTAAGAAATAAGCTACGGACAGGGGCCAGCAGCCGTTGAGCTTGTTCAGCTTGGACTCGGTTCTCATCAACGTGGATACTGGCTCTCTTTCACCCTTGAGACAAAGAGGACTATAGGGACTATATTGGGATTCTATGGGGATAATGGAAAAGAAAATGGAAACTACTATATTGGGGTTTGGACTATAGGTTCTACAAAAACTGGCCGGGGCGTCTTGCTAGATTCTTTATACTCAGCCAAAATGTTCACTCGGTGGTTCCAAGAAATGTTGAGCGCAAACCCCTGGACCGTGACCTTACACCCTAAGCCCTGAGCCTTCAAGCTTAATCTCTAAATCCTGAATCTTCAATGCTATCTGAAACCTAAGCCCGAAAATGCTCCATCTCATTGGGGGTTAGCGGCGAAAAGGGAATATAAGCCCGATATAATACCTTCCCTTGTATTCCCTACCAACCCCCAGCAAGCCATGTTACGGAACAAAAGGCACACTCAGCGAAGTTTGGACCGACGCTGGCGTGTCGGGTCCTGAGCCCTTGTCCCAACCGTATTGAAGCATAGCGGAAAGTTTTCGCTATGTGTTCAGTTTAGGGTTTGGGGTTAAGGTCTAGGGTTGAAGGTCGATAGGGTTTAGGGTTTAACGTCGGTCTAGGGATTTGGGGTTGTATCATCTTTGTAACTTGGTATTGTAGGTAGCTTTGAATGCTTGGGGTCTATAGTCTTAGTATAGCTACGAAAAAACAGGACTCAGGTCAAAAAGGATTGCAGCGTGCAGGGAAAAATGGTTTAGGGTTGAAGGCTTCAGGTAAAGGAGTTTAGGGGTGGGGCCTTCAGAAAAAAATCAGGCTTTAGTCTGTGGAGTTTATGCTTTAGGGTTCCGACCCTGTGCTCTTTTTTGCTAGCAGGCTATGAAAGGCTGTGGGCTCCTAGGGTTTGGGGCCCGTGGTCGGTTCCAACCGTAAAGAGCAAGATAGAGGTAAAGGTGGGGGTTTCCCAAAATTAGGGGTACCATTCTGGGGGTCCCAATAATAAGGATTATAGTATTTTGGGGTCTATATTGGGGTCCCCCTATTTTGGTAAATTACCAGGTAGAGAGAGAGTGGAGATTTTGGGATATGCATGGCGATGTTGGGGCTTGGGGACTTGGACCGGATTCAGGGTGGAGTTCTGGATAGGAGTGAGAAAGAGACGGGTGGGTAGCTTACCAGGCCTGCATGGGATAGTCGTCATGTTCTTTTCCTTTATCCCCATATACTCCCCATAATATATGTAAATATACTCAAATAAGGCCTACGGGTGACTATACGCCTTGCAGCTGCTCACTGCCTCCGCTTCCATACGGGGTTCTCCCGAAATTTGGGATACCAGTATGGGGGTCCCCATAATAAGGATTATAGTATTTGTGGATCTATCTCGAGGTCCCTGTACTTTGGGAAACTACTATACTGGGAAAGCAAAGGAACCTCTGGAATGCACATGATGCCAATATGGCAGGCCGGTGTTCGGATTTTTTTTTGAGGCTGCCAGGAGAGGCCTGAAAAGCATTAATCCCCCTAGTCCTGGGTCCAGAGATCCTCGGAAAGCAGGTGATTAATACTCTGCGCGTAGTCTAGGGCCATGTGTAATTCCCCGATCCAGCAATCTTCCACGTGGAAATGTGTGGGGAAACTGATCTTCCGACATATTCAGCAATTGAGGGGTCTTTGGAGGCTCTGGACAAGACAGCTGCGCCATAGTTTTAGTATGGTATCTATCGCATGTACACACGCTTTTGAGTAAATCGGTATGCACCTAAGGGTTAGAATACAAGTAACGAAGCCTTGATAAGCGGTTTAGGCCACTGAGTACAGTACACCAGTACACCCAATCAAAGATGCCAGTGCTAGAGATTTCCATGATGCAAAAAAAAAAGTTATCACCCCAAACTTGCGCATAGTGTCTATTGCCTAGTTCAATAACAACAGTTTCAGTAAGTGTAGTAGCAGCACTCAAAGTAGGAGCACTGTCAATGTAGATGGTACTACTAGAGTTGATAGCAATCACACATGGAATCATGGTGCTCCCATCTGATCTCCTATGCCCCTACCATCCACTACCGCATTGCAGGTTCTAGCGCGAATGGCCCACCCGGACAAGAACCGTCGAACTGACGCGAAGACGACCTTTGCGCTCCTGCGTCTTTGCAAGGAGGCAAATGGGAGCTATGGGGTTTATGGGTTTGAGGCCCATGGGAACTATTGGGTTCATGGGTTTGGGGTCTGGGGAGTTCTGGATTGGGTTGTTGCGGTTGCCCACGCGAATTTTCGGGGTCTTTGGGATGAGGCGTGTCCCTTGTCAGGTTTCTTGTTCTTTCTGGTTTTTTCGCGTTCTTGGACTGGATTTCATGTTTCCTGTTCGCCAAGGATAGGGCTTGAAACATGACCCAAAGGATGCTTTCTTCTTCTTCTTCTCAGCATGCTTCTTTCTATGCTTCTTTCCTCTTTACAAAGGGCCTCTACCACGACCCCCCTCAACAACTGCGGGTTTGGGGGGGTGTACGGACTCGCAGCAATTTCGCATCGCAGGGTGGGCAGTTATCTCAGCCCAGGGCCATTCCAGCAGGTCTGTGGACTGCCACCGGAAAGGTTGTGAGTTCACCATGAAAGCCAAGCTGCTCAACTTACCAAGCTTTTATAAGCCCCTGCCCGCCTAATGCCAAAACCTGTTGTGGTATACAAAATATGATGTTGTATCAGGGGGGTGGGCGTTTAATATAGAGGGAGGGATTACCCCTGGGAATGGAGAACAAATAGCCGCATTTATGATCTACCGGAATTCAAGACGGATGTCGTGCTGGGATTTAGCACTTCCAGACCTAGAGCCCTAAACCCTGAGCCCCCATCACGAAACAGTTGCCCTCCAATTCTAGCCCCAACCTGACCGTTGACACCTAATGGTTAAAGCACTGACCAAACTGATGAAACCTTCTAAATGTTACGGACATCCTAGTAGCTCCAAATCCTATGAAGCCTCAGCCCTGAAATCTGAAACCCAGGCCTTGCAGCCTGGACCTTATACACCCTCATACACAAGCTCTGCACCTTGAATAGGGATGCAAAATCCGGAATACTCTCCTGAGAAAGCCCGAGCAGAAGTTGAAAGGTGTTGGAAATGCGAGCCGACGGCAGCCGAGATCGCGCGCCTGCTTTGCCACCGGACTCCATCACACTTTGAGATGCTCTCGAGGGTTTGGGGCTTCATTAGCATTTCGGGCTTATGTTCGCAGGCGTACCAATGAGCAGTATATGGTCGGTCCCTTTGTCAGTTTCATTTTTTGGGGCTGCGCAATCGCTCATTCCTGCTTCTTTGTATGGCCCTTCGCAAGAGCACCGGAAATCCGAAAGCATAAGCCCTACACCCTTGAACTGCCTATGTAACCATCCTCAGCCCTAAATCCTATTTGGGCGGAGCAGAAGCCTCTGAAGCTCTGGATTCATATTGCTGAATGCTTACCTCCCCATGCTTCCATAAAAGTTTCATACTGTAGTCCTTTTCAATCAGGATTGTTACCCCAATCTATCCCCACCAGTCTGACCTCACATCCCATACCCATTCAAGGACCAAAGCCCTAAACCTGAAGTCCTATAGCTCGAGCCTACCATCCCTGATTGGAGAGAAAGGTATGAGTCCTTTGTCAGTCTGTCGCAGCAGCTGCCCACCTGGCTGCGCGATGCTTGCTCGGTTCGAATTTGAGGCCCTTTAGGATTCAGAATTTGGGGTTTAGGGGTTCAGTGCTTAAGGTTCAGGGGTATAGCGTGCGGGGTTTGGGGACTTAAGATTTGCAAGTTCAGAGTTGCACATTCTCCGATTCGACGTATGGCTGTGCAGGCGGGAGGTAGGATTTGAATTAAGCTCTACTTGTTACATGGTAGTTGGCAGTTTCCATAAAGCACCCTTCATTTTGGGAAACTCCCAAGTCATCGGCTTGAGGTCTGGGATTGCAGCATGGCATCCTGTGCTTTTCTGATTCGGGAGCCGCAGCTTTTAAAGCCTTGTGGGGTTGCCCTCAGGGCTAAGGCATTAGGAGTTTAGGGTTTAGGGCTTGAACAGCCTGGTTCTTGCGTTTATATTTCAGGTTTTATCGACCTTCTGTAGCTTGGAGCTTGAGTTCAACAACTGTATCCACTCTCCCTAGCAGCAGTGTTTGGATTTCTGTGGACGGGCAGGGCAACTTGTTTGTGATTCTATCGACCTATAGTTGAGGAGTATACCTGGCAGCACTCATTGGCTTAAGTCTACTAAGCTGTCGGTGGACTTATAGATTTCCTTTGCGGGGCGTGGTTCAGAGCTTGGCCAAGCTGACACTTAGACAGCTGAATTTTGACAGGTGCCATATAGAAGAGGGCCCTCCCAAACACTGCCAATACCCTAAACCCTAAACCCTCTCCTTGACAACATCACCTCGCAGCGGATGATTTGTTGAGCCTGGAGCTTGACTTAAGGAAATGAGGTAATCTAGATGCCAAAAGAATTCCAAATATTGTGGTCCCAGATTCTTCCCAGATTCTTTGCATAATTGTGGTATATAGAGTGCCTGAAGGAGACCTCAACATGATACTTGGTAGTTATTTTGGCCCCTACATTACATTATCCTGATAAACCCCCTTTAGAATCCATCTGCCAGCAGGCCACACGGGCCTCGACATGGATAATGCTTCGGAGGCGTCCATGAGATTTCCTGGTTGTGGGATACTGTTGAGTTTAGGGCTCTTGGTTTATGATCTTATAGTTCCTGTTCCGAAACCCTAGGAATTATGGTGCTACTGTACAGTATACCTGGGGTCATGCACGATTTCGTTTATCAACAACAGGGGACATTGACCCATACGACGTGCGCTGCGCTGCCTCTAGAGGACTTCACATGTAACAAGGTTATACTGGCATAAAGGCTTCAATGCCCCTCTGTTATCATCATAATCCCTCATCCCAGTCTCCACTTCATTTTCCATGTATTTTTCTTTTGACTATCTTTTCTACCCCGAAGCCCTGCATACCTATCTATTACTTCCTATATGCCTTATATACTCCCCATATACCCCCAGCATAGACATTCGGACCTTTACGCTATGTTCTCAAGCCAAGTGACCAGCTTTCAAAATTTGAAAACAGACTTGCAGGTGTTCAGTGGGAAAGGAAGGTGTGCTACAAAGGCGATGATTCCTATTTATGACTACTATCAAATGATAACTATAGGGATCTACCCCCGGTATCCAACCAGCTAGTAGATTTGGAGGTGAGGGACGGCAAGCAAACTATCGCAGTATTGACAGGACTACCGGCCCCTACATAAATCATCATGACACTTGTCAAGATATTGTGACATCTAAGGAGTAGTTGCACAGGCAGTCAGGCCGTTGACGGGACCAAAGCCGCCAAACCCAGCCATTTTTTTAAGCCAAAACGCGCATGGCCCATAAACCTCTTTTGGATTAAGAGTTTAGTGGTACGGTTACACTCCTGCAAGCTGACATGGATGCCCAAAACACCTTCTACAAAGACTACCATCCTTCGAAAAATCATGTCAGCTTTCACACTTGTTGGGGGAGAAGGTGATGACAATTCCCAACTGTAAATGGCTTGCTGTCAAGGAGCTTAAAAGGAGATTCTGTTCCACATACCCGTTTCATGGTAATTGAATTTCAGGTTCATTGAGTCCTAGGTGCTAGGTGACCTCAGATGAATCCATATTCCACTGCATATTCCGTTTTTCACTTGTTTCTCCATTGTGGCAACTTCAGCCAAAACCGTACACTGTATTTTCCTTAAAATAGGATGACCCCAACATAGACCCCAAATTCTATAACCCTTCTTTTAGGGACCGCCGAAAAGGGTATCCCTCTAATTTTTCGAAACACCCACATATCCCTTGCAACCTCCCAAGAAACAATCTCAACCAGACTTACTGGTGCTTAAAGGAGAGTGGATCCTTAACTAATCCTCATATAATCCCCTTATATACCCTTATACTAGTCGCTATATTCATTCCCCCACGCCCTAAACCCTAAACCCCTAAGGACCAGTAAGCAGAGGCTTGAGGGAGGCTTCCTCGATCGCCGCCTTGGCGCGAGCAGCGCCAGGGAGGAGGTTCTAGCTGAGCGGCTTCTGCATGAGCGTTCAGTAATAATAGTAGTAGTAGTAGTAGTAGTAGTAGTAATAGTGCTAATATCAAGTAATAGTACGAGTAATAGTTTGAGCTGTTCTGAGTACCCCAGTGGTACCCTGATTTTTGCTTTTTCATCTCGCGGTCTCTTTATTAAAGCTGAACATGAGGAAAGGGGTACTCTTATTTAGGGGTTTAGGGTTTAGGGTTGGGCAACAGAGTATTTGGGCGTTTCATTAAGAATCAGGACGTGGGATTATCTTATGCGAGCGAATGTCAGGGCGAACCCTATTTATTTTTCGAAGTTCCCCATCTAGGCTGAAATCTCCCAGCCCAGCAGCTTGAGCTAAATTGTCGCCAGAACCCTACACAGTAGTCTCCATGTTTGTTTCCATTATCCCTATATGACCTGTATAATCCCTATATAAGCCCTAAAAACTCTTATAGAATAAACGGGGTATGAGAATGTCAGCGCTTCGGGGCTCAGGGGCTTGAGGGAAGGTGTGTGGGGTTTTTTTATTGTACCCATTGGGGTAATATTAGGGTATATTGGGATAATATGGGGATAATGGAAAATGAAATGGAAACCGCTCTACATTGGGGTGATATATGGTTTGCATTTGGGGGTTTAGGGTTTGGGGTGTCACGGTATTTGAGTGTAGGGATTGAGGATGTACATTTTCTGGAGTTG
Organism: Symbiodinium pilosum; assembly: GCA_905231905.1. NCBI lineage: Eukaryota > Dinophyceae > Suessiales > Symbiodiniaceae > Symbiodinium > Symbiodinium pilosum. Next base: position 7,052 of record CAJNIZ010002237.1, on the reverse strand, counting down.
AGATTTCGGGTGCTTGGAAGTCTGCAGCTCAGGGGTGTAGAGTCTAGGTTTTAGGGGGACTAATGTCTGGGCTTCAGGAGTCTCAGCTTAAGGTTTTTGACTCCAAGCGTAGGTTGTGCAGGGTCAGCTGGCTCAACTCAGGCCGCGAGTCTAGCTTGTTGAGATTTGTGTTAGCTGCAACATTACCATAGGCTTTGCAGGATTTGCACTCCGCTGTTTGGCCTCTGCACAACCTGTTAGAGTGCTGATTGATACGTGCGGCTGAGCATTTAGTTTATCCCTTTGTAGAAAGAATGCACAGATGTGCCCCTAGGATTGCTGTATAGGCCTTTGAAGTAGACAGTGGTTCTACTGCACATGCACATACTCGAAAGACCTATGCCCCTTCTGATGTCTTCTTGGGGGGTTTGGCGAAATCTGCATTACGACGCCGCCCATGGGCGCAGATGGCCTCATTTTCTTGATTCAGGTAGCAGACGCGCCAGATTAAAAGTCTGCAGAGGCTTCTTTGTACCTCCTTTTTGGAGCTGCAGGAGTCGCATAAGGCTGTAATGGGGATTGTGGGGAGATGGGCTTCCTCAATAGAAATGAGGGTACCTTCGTCTGGCCTCGAACAAGAGTGAGCATGGATCGATCAGGCTTTGACTGTTTCTTGTCCAGTCCGTCTCCCCAACACACCCCTCCACCCCTAGTAGAGTAGAAGTAGGATTTAGCTGATGAAACGTTTGCCAGCACGGGGCCGGTGGCCGGAGATAAGCAAGAGCCTGCAAAATGTTCCTTACTTGAAGGGTCCCCAAAGTACGATTCCCTTCTGAGACAGACCACGCAGAGGGACCATCATCTGGCGCATCCCCATATGCCGCAACTATTTAAGCGGCCGCCGAAACACGTTTAGATGAGTCCCGCATGTTGCTATGATGAGTTCCACCTTGCTGCCTGGTAACCTGAGGGCTAGCATTTGGCAACCATCAACTCTGCAGCTCCTGGATTTGAAGGGGAAACCCATTTGAGAAGATCGCTTTCTTTGTCTAGCCGGAAAGGAAGGAGCGGATCCCCATTCTTATCCGAGTATCTCGCATGCAGCTTAGAAGAGGCAAGCATGAATCCTCCAGTCACATCTTAGGCGAAGACGCGACCACACATGTGCTGAAACCCGAGCGTGTGCTACCAACCCTGAAGAATTGAATGAGGAAGCACTGACGTTCAATTCTGGAGACATAGTATAAGCAAAAAGTAATGGTAAGAATAGTGAAAGATCCGCAAACTAGAAGGAACACTCTTGCAACATGGCAGCGAAGCCCAAGCAATGTTTGCAGCCCAATCACCCTGAACCATCCCTAAACACTTCCATGTTAAAACCCTCATGAATAAACCGGCAGAAGCCAAACTCGGCATGGAGGCCCAGGGAGACTTTGTAGGGCTAATGTGGTTATAGTCCCCTTAAGTAGATAGAATATGGTTTTGGGTATATTATAATAAGATCCTCATATACCCCATATTCTATCTACTTAAGGGAAACTATAATTCTGATAGTGATCTTTACTCCCTCAGCCCTCCTGAGCTTAATTCATGAATGCTACGCCCTGATAACCCACGCCTTGATACTCCTTAAAAGGGGGATTATATGGGGGATTACTATAGGTTCGTGTTTAGGGTTTAGGGTTTAGGGTCTAAACTCCTTAGAGGGGGCTATATAGGGGATTATAATGGGAAGTATTTGGGGGTTTTTGCGGGGGATACTAGGAATGCTGGCGCATGTGGTCGTTCCCAATCTTCTGATTTTCCATCCCCACATTCCTTACTTGGTCCCCCTGATCCTTAGTTTCCTTGGTTCAGTTTACATGTCTCTTTCCATGACCCAAGAAAATCCTAAGCCCTGAACTCTAAACCCTATATATCCCCTACAAAGGTACCCCTAATTTTGGGAAATCCCGATATAAAGATACCCCTATGCCCTGAGCCTGTAGCCTGAGCTTTGCAAAAACACCGGCCACTGGCAGGCTTTTTACTGGGTTGCTGTTAAGGAACTTAATTTAGGTCTACACATGAGAAGGTACATAGGAATAGTGAAGAATCAAATGGAAACAGCTTTTTAGGGTTTAGGGAAAGCATCCCCTGTAAATGGAGAATCAACTGGGAAAGAACATTGGACAATAAAAATGGAAACTGAGATAGTGTAGAGATTTAAGGGTCTTGTCCAAGTTACTATATTGGGGAAACGATGCGAACTACTATACATACCCATTATGGTAAGATGGTTTAAGTTCGTTAACAGCAACCCAGTTCGATCTACCGAAGTGTCACCCACCAGGATAGATGCAGGATTGCCAAGAAGGCTTTGACTTTAATGTGTCATCCTAAACCCTAGACCCTATAGGGGGTTTAGCTGGTTCAGCCTCTTTAGCTGGATTGCTGTTGAGGAACTTAAATTAAGTTACCATAATGGGTGTGTATATATATATAGTAATTATGATGGTTTCCCGTGGCCCCAATATAGTAATTTCAAGTTCCTTAACTGCAACCCAGTTAGGGGATAAAGGCTTCAAGATTCAGGAGATTCATGTCAGGAGGCCTGCGGCATCCGAGTTTTATTTTCTGGCTGCTTGGGGTGTATAGCCCCCCTTAAGTAGATGGAATATAGGGTATATGGGGATCTTATTATAATATACCCAGGCCATATTCTATCTACCTAAGGGGGAGTATAGGCTTTAAGGGGCTGCAGACCTTCGCAGTCCCTTTCGTTTGTTCAGTCTGTCCATTTCCAGAATTCTTGGGTTTATTTGTCCAAGTGGTGTGGATAGATGATAGAAGCACACAAAACACATTTGGGATTTTTCAAGGTGTACAGGGCTTGCGGTCTAGGGGCTGTGGTTAACGTGCTGATCCCAGCGTCCCCCTGTACCATAGCCATAGAATGCCTTGAAGTGAACAACCCCGATTCCTAGATTTCCATTGACTACCCCTCTCTCTACACTGACCTTAAATCACCTTTATCAGGCTTACTTTTCAGTTAATAAGCTCTAGGGCTCTAGGGAGGGAGTATAGTGGGGTGGTTAGGAGAACCCATAATGAGCATGCCCTAATGAAACGGTCCCAGTTTTCTGCTTAGTTGCTAGCAGCAAAGATTACCACTACATCTGGCCGCACGAATCCTGGTGCTTTTGCCACAGCCGCCATGCGTTGCGGTTTCACTCTCACTTATTCGGAACCAAAGAATGCGCCCAAACAATGCGGAAGCGAAGTATATACCATGTCCCTTTTTGCCAGTAGGACCGAATCTCGTAGCATTATGAAGAAGATGATTCCCAAACTGGGATGTAGCGCCGCGGCGTTAGAAGGATGTCCTGGATTTTGGGTCTGCCTGCAAGGATTGAGAGACCTATCAACCCCAAACCTAAAAACCTACACGCTGTGGTCTCCAGTTTTGGAAACCTTCATATCCGCTTAGAAAGATGCTGTTGATTGGGTGCACTCAGGATCCTGACATAAACAGGATGGTGGACTCTTTAAGTTAGGCTGGATTCAGCCAGTGAGGGGCATAACATGTGTAGCCTGTCTAGAGATTCCTGGGCAAGCCTTTGCGGACCAGGCTTGTACAGACCTTTTTGAGGGATTTCCCATAGGGTTTAGGGTCGCAAATTTAAGCTCCTATGAATGCCCTCCGATGTTTGTTTCATGAGGCATCGAAAAGGAACACATACTGCCAGGTTTTTATAGGGAGCGGCAAACAGACCATCAGCCTGTATAAGTCCCGAGTCAGGGTGCTCTTTTTGGACATGTTCTAGGATGTCTGAAGTTACAAGAATCCTTGGTGTGCTGCAAAAGAGCACCCTGTCCCGCGTTATGGACGTAACTTGGGAGCTTCCCGAGACTCGCTCTTGCCGGACTAGAGCCTCCATGTTCCAAAAGCTTAACTACTGCCCGAAAGGTTGTCTACTTGCCCAGAATCAGGCACCTAACCTCCATACCCCGCTCTTAAAACGGCACCCTATACTTGTGGGATTCCAATGTGAAAGCCTTGTCCCAATTAGTTTATAAGGGAAGGGGCTGGGAATTCCAGGGTCATGTCCCAGGCTTGGTTGATTATGGCAAATGTGATTGTTGGAACGCATGCGCAGGACAAACTCAGCAGCACCTTGATATCCTCTGTGCTTGCTCTTCCGACGTAATTTTGATACCAGTGTGCAAGCGATGGCGATCACGGTGCTATTGTCCGTATTACGCGTGACTACGACTGCCACTAACCAATTTCTACCTCTACCACCACCCCGAACTCCTCCACATCGACCACCACCGCCATCAGCAACAGCAACAACAACATCACGCACAGCAACACGACAAATACAGGTAATTAGCAAAGGGAATGCAGCATTAATGTTTTCGGATATTTTCTTGCTTTCTATCCCAGGAACAAAGAATGCTGCTCAGGATAGAAATTGGCCGGTAAGATGCTGTTTGCCAGAGATTTCGGCACGACGGCGAATGAGGTTCGAGAAGCTCACATGCGTCGCATAGAAAAGTGAGGCCGTTGTTCGACTGCCAGCCCATGCACTCAGGCAGGATTAGAGGTATGGGGTTTCCATAAGAGGCGCGTGTCATTCAATGTGGGTGCTTTTGGTTTGGAGGGCACGTAAATGTTGACACCTCCATCGGCGCTCCAGACTGAACTTGTGCACAGGATCATCTGCCTAAGGGCTCAATCGCGGAGATCTGAACGGTTCAGGATGTAGACCTTTCGCCTTTGAATCCTGAGCCCCAAAAGCCCCAAGTGCCCAGAGCAGTAAACTCCTAGGCGCGGTGCCTCATCGTCTAACCCCTTCGAGACTAACCCAACCCAAACTGGGTTGGCAAACTCCAACATGGACTACCCAAAGCCCTGTTCTTGTTGATTCCCGTGGGGACGGTAAACTAAACAAGCTGGTGGCAGATCGCATTAAGCAGTAACCCAAGTTCTTCCGTTTTCCCGTCTATAGTCCTCCTTAAGTAGATAGAATATGCGGCATATGGGGATCTTATCATAATATACCCAAAGCCATATTCTATCTACTTAAGGGGGACTATAGAGTCATAGCACCCCAAACTCTATTTCGATCTTGGGGGGGCTGATCGACCATTCACACGTGGTCTTATTGATCCTGTACCTGAACCCCAAACTCAAAACCCCATGCAATCCATTACAACCCCCCTTACATTCTGAGGGCTTACAGCGCTGGACTGCAAGCCTCTAATATAGGGATTGCTGACCCCCTAGCCCTAGATTACAAACCCTGAAGCCTATACATGAGCTATAGTCTAAACTCCATCAAGGGGATTATGCAGAGAGTATTATAATTATAGGGTTATTTTATTGAGGGGGATACTTGGAGTTTAGGCTATAACTCACATGATTCCTAACCCCGCAAGAAAAAACGAAGCCTAAAAACCCAACCCTGAACTGCGAACCCCAGTCAAAAAAAGCCCCCAAACCTTTGCAACCCTAAAACCCAAAAACCCAAGTCCTGTGTTAACTTTCCGGAAGCTTTGGCAAGGTCCGGCTTTGTGGAGCTTGGCCCAGGTGTGGCTTTAGCCTCAACCTCGGATGGGGAAGGGAAGTAATATGATGGGGTAATATTGGGATAATGGAAAATAAGATGGAAACTACTATAATGGTTTTATAGGGTATATGTTGGGGTTATTACAACATCAAGTTATGGTTCCGGGTTTCAGGTTTATACAGGCTATATTAGGGTTATGTTGGGGTTATATAGGGATAATGGAAAAGAAAATGGAAACTATGGGGATTACAGGGTTCATAAGGGCTATATCAGGGTTATGTTGGGTCTGGGGTTTGAGGTTTTGGGTTCAAGATTTGGGGTTTAAGATTTAGGGCTCTGGGCTTCAGGTTGAGTGTTTCAGGTTTAAATTTCAGGATTGAGGGTTGGGAGTGGCAGAAGCACTATAGGTAGAATTCGGGGATTACAAGAGGAAACGAAAGTGGAAACTACCATCATGGGTCATATAGGGATTACGATGAGGGTAAATTCCTTCACTCCTAGCTAACCAGAGGCCAGCTTAAGCATGGGTTTTGGGTTTAGGATTCCCGGAGGCAAGTTTTTGGGACGAGATGTGGAGACGTATATGCTCCTTCTTTCAAAGGACAGTGAGTAGCCTTTGCAGGGCATTGTTTAGGAGGAATCCCGGTAGTTTAGGGGAGCGTACACAATCTAAAGTTTACTTTAAGGTTTAGGGTTTAGGATGGGTTCAGGGGTCTGGGACTTACGTCAGAGGGTCAGGTTTGGGGCCTAGAACGGCGGCGGGTTAGGTGTTTAGTTCGTGAGAGGTAGGACAGAGTCACAGCAGCGGTACGTAGTTCTTTTGGGGGTAGCTGTCGTAAGGGCCACTGCATTTTTGGAGTACACTTGCCCCCCTCACACCCTGAATCCTAAACCACAAGGCGGCTCTATGCCTGACAGCTTGTGGGCCCCACTGATTCCGTGACACCCCATCACAAGAAATCAAGGTATAACGGTGGACTGTCGGACCATGTGCAGTCATTCAGTAAGTTCTACCTGACCCTCCTGAGCACCGCACGGTTCAGGGTCAATGGCCTCGCTTGCGAGTCCAGGCCTGTTTTGCTAGCAGGTTCTGGCTGATGTTATATGGGTCTTAGTTCATCTTGGCTTGCTGTTGGTGAGAAAACCGGGAGCTTTCTCGTTTTGACGATTGGATGAGTCTGCACAGTTACCTGGTCGCCCTCAAGGATTCAAATCATGGGCTCCTGTTCTGTCATGCAACACCTCGCGAGTCCTCCTTGCCGTGGTGTTGCTGAAGGGCTGGGGCTGTGTGGGCTTTTCGGTTACGGCAGCTCATGGTGATGACTGATGACATGAGGCGTGCTAGCCCTATTTGGGTACCACTGGTTCCCTAAACCCTAAACCCTAAGTTGTTGGCGCATGTTGGCCACCTCGGACATGATCCTCCCTCCACGGAGGAGCTTCATCCGAAAGTCAGACTTTTTGCTGGGCGCCCTAAGCCCCGAGTCTTCCATTCTTAGGGTTCAGGGTTTAGGATAC
>CAJNIZ010002236.1:16266-26738 GCA_905231905.1 Symbiodinium pilosum | reverse complement strand
GGGTCCTACTTGCGCGTCCCTAGTTGGACTTCTAGGGTTTTATTGTGTATGTATTAGGCATATGACTGTATCCATATACCTAACTTAAATACCTGTATATCTATAATTACATGTTCCTACAGTGGGAAGCCCGGCCAGCCGAGGCGGGCGCGCGCTAGCGTTTACAATTATCTTGGCCAGGGGGCCTGAAGTTGTGGCCCGGCCAATGTGCCGTCCCGGTCACTTACTTTAAATAGGCTGTGTACCGTCTAGTTATTCAGCTAAAGGGTCTGTGTAGCCATATGATGTATATATACTTGGGCCCTAAGGTAGTCATAATATGGAAAACCCTTTGGGTATTCAGGTACAAAAAATCTTCGATGTCTACTTGAGAGGGCGTGGAGAAAATCCGCGTTCAAAAGGACGATGCCCAGTCGCGCTTGCGCTACAATTTTCAGGACACCACCCCCGCCCTTTTAGCAGCTCACGGGACACGAATGGCACAACTGCATATATGACATGATCTGGGATACTTATAACGACCCATGGACCTCCAAGAATGCTCCGGACGTTCCAAACGCAAATAGTGCTGTTACTTTTGAATGAAAGGGGCCTCCTTGGGTTCCAAGCAGGAGGTAGTCATGGAACTGGATAATGAGCACTCCGCACGATTCAGGGTCTAGGGCTGCATACGCAAGATAGGCTGAACCCTAAACCCTTGATCTGCAATTATGAGAACATTGCCGTGTTATCTCTTAAGCTCTCGGGGAGTCTAGTGGAGCCACATCGGATAGTCACCTGCTTACCATTTAGCAGCCTGAACAAGCAATTCCACGCATGTACGTGCGTTTAGACAAAGACATATACACACGTACATAGATGCCTATGTGTATATCTATACCCGAAGCTACAGCACCCCGTACTAGGACCACCCCAGCAGGGGACCCACAACTTCCACAAACCCATACTGCCAGAAACCCTAAACCCTAAGCCCCAAAGCCAGACCAATAGCCTGGGCACTGCATGCTAGCCAGAGCAACAGCTTCCCTCCAGGGCCTCAGGGGAAGGTTTGGGAGCGTAGGGTTTAGGATTTGGGGTTTAGGGTTTAGCTAAACTCTAAATCCAAAACCCTAATAAACGCTAAACCCTAAACCACGTGGATTAGAGCAGAGATGAAGGTGATTGAGGCGAAAGATCGGAGTTTCAGCAGCTATTTAGGGCTTAGGAGTTGGGGTCAAAGGTTTGGATTTAAGTGTCCGCGTACCCCCAAAAAAGGTACTTGGGATTTGGGCAGTATATGATTGTCAGGTACTTGGACCCTTAGGGCTGGCACATTAGGATGCATGAGGGTGTGGAATGTTGGACAGGTACGGCTTCAATCGGTTAAGGTTTACCTAAACCCCAAAAGTATGTAAAAGAATAGCCCTAAACCCCTAATAATAGCCATGAAGGCCATTATTTTACATACTTTTGGTGTCCAGGTAGGGCTTAGGGTACGGTTTCAGGCTTGGTCTTCTGGGCTAAGGGTCCCAGCAATGGGCTGGACTGGAGAGACTTGACAGCTCCAAACACCTGGAGCTGTAGAAAGGGTTCCCCAGACCCCTGTTTCATACGGGCCCCCCTACCCTTAACAGGGATTATAATATCGGTCCTCAAATTTAGGCCCATAAAATGAGGAGGGTTTACTAATTAATGAGGGGTCTACATTATTTGCACTTCAGCAACTACAGAGCTGTTCAAACATCGTTTTAGGGAGGAGGGTCAGTGGATGGGGCCTCCAACCCGATGCCTCCAAACCCCTGATCCCGCGGCTTAAAGAATGATTTGCAGACATTGTAAGGGCTGTGAAGATTTTACAAGGTTTATACAGGTTCGCATAGGGTTATATCGGGTATGCAGGATTTCATGGGGATTTTATAGTCTGGGGTATAGGGGGATTGTAGAGTTTTGCGGTTTACCTGAACACTCAAAACGTGAACACTAAACCCTGAGCCCCAGAGCGTGAACCCAGCAGGAACAACTACACTCCACACTCAACAGTCTTGGATCGTGCCATTGTATCATAAGGGCTCGGAGGTGCTATGGCATACTGCACAAGGTTAGGCTAAACTACCAATGAGGCAAATGGCGAATCAAAGTCTCAACAACGTAACAAGCTGGTTCTGCTTGACTTCAGAGAGTTGAGTTGAGCCCCCTGTCCCGGGGCCCTGTGACCATAGAATGCCCGATGGGGCCTAATGAGGCAAATGGGTCAAATGGGGCCCATTGGGGTCTATTGGGTTCTTTGGCGCCGAAACTCAACAAACTTGTTTCCACAGCTCACAAACTACAAACAGGCCGGATGTTTGGCTCAACACGAACCTTCCTAAGCTAACGAACCCTCAATCTTACACTGCGAACTGCAAAGCTCCTAAAACCCAGAACCCAACCCTAAACCTAAACCCCCCCTAAACCCTAAACTGGTTTAGGGTTTAGGGTTTAGGCATTAAATCTTGAATCCCCCTAAATCCAAGACCCTGAAACCTGCAACTCAACAACCCAAACTTGTGAGATTCCGGCCGATCGAAGAGTTGGCTCCTAGCAGGGGGGTTAGAGTTAGAGCTTTGGGGTGTTTAGGTTTAGGGTCTAGGGTTTTGTGTTTAGGATTTAGGGTTTAGCATTTTAGGGTTGAGGGCTTGGAGTTCAATTCAGGGATTTCAGCAGTCCCAACGCCCAACAGTTGGACGGATTAAGTATGATAATTGTAATCGTAGGATGATTGTGAAAGGGGTTGGGGTAAGTGAAGCAACTTTGGTAGATTTACGTATGTTAAGCCCTAAGCCCTTAACCCTCACCCTAAGTGCTAAACCCTGAGCCCTCAACTCTAACCCTAAATGCTAAGCCCTACGCCCTAAACCCCAACCCTAAAACAAGCCTAAACCCTCAACGTTTGGCAATGGCCGCTCAGAAATGCGCAGGGCAAACCCCAGACCCTGCACCAAACATCTGAAGAGAATCCTCACACTTAAAGGTCTCAAATCCCTGACCGTGAGGCATACACAAAAAATCAGGACATTATTTATGATATACTTGGAGTTTTAGTTGTTATGATTGCTTCGTTACTACTATTCCTACTGTTTCCGGGACTTCAACGATTTCAATCCTAAGCCCCAAGCCCGTCGTCGTCACCATCATCATCATCATCATCATCATCCTCATCATCCTCATCATCATTCTCTAAACTACGAAACCCTAAACCATGAACCCTAAACCCTAGGTTCTAAGCCCTAAGTCCTCTCTTGAAGCTCCGCCCAGGCTGACCCTTGGATGCCTCGCATCAGTGCATAGCACGGATGCCATGGCATGTTGTACTGCAGCGGTGGATACCCAGGCTTTAGGGTTTAGAGTGGGGTATAGGAACACATAGGGTTTAGAGGCTAGGCCTTTGGTTTTGGGGCGTCTAAGTGGATACTAAAAAATCCCGTAAGCTCCTCTAAGTCCCTGATATTATAGCATCATGGTGTTATGGCAAAACTGCAGGCCACGCAGGAATTTGAATATCAACCGTAGGTAGCTTCTGGCGTCTAACAAGAATCCGTGATGCTATAGACATTCTATATGAACAGGCAATACTTGTCTAGCACAATCAGCCGCAGCTATCCCTTCAATGACCCTGAGCTGATAAGCTAAGCCTGCCAACCCTCAAACTAGCCTTAAACCCTAAATCCTAATCCGCATATTAGGAAATACGAGTGTTATACCACATATAACGGTTTTTGTAAGAGAGTACAGGATTGCGTGGGCGTAACTTAGTCTTTCTTGCCTAGCTCTTGACACACAAAGTTAGGGTTAGGCTGTCAGCCAGTCATATAGGGTAATATAGGGATATATAGGGAATACAAGGTAATATAGGGATATATAGGGAATATAGGGTAATATAGGGTTATATGGGGAATATAGGGTTATATATAGGGTTATATAGGGATATTGGAAAAGAAAAGGGGAACTACTGTTTAGGCTTTAGGCTGTCAGTCGGCCTCCTGGCGGTTGGGAAGCCGAATTGCGACAGATTCCGGGTTTAGGGTTTATAGGGTTTAGGGTGAACCTACCAGTTCGGGCACTTGCGAAAAGGGAGCATATCCTTAAATCAACAGGATAGGGCTGAGGGATGCTTTGGGTACCTTGAGATACTAGAGTTACATAAGGATTATGTACGTATATGGTGCATTCTGGTACCGTAGGGTTTGAAGAGGTACATGAGGATTATATATGTCTCTGGTGCATGATACTGCATAAGTGGAAAATAGTGGCCCTAAAAACTTGGTTCCCCAGTAACCCCTTCGTAATAAGGGTACCCTTATTCCTGATGTTCAGCTTGAAGAAGGAGACCCCAACTGGGGTACCTAAACCTAAACCCTTAGTACTGACGTACCTCAAATCCAGCAGAGGTGCTGTTCAACGTCCGCTCTGGCTCCAGCTTGGCCAAGGCCAAGGAACAGACGTGCTGCGCAAAGTCCTGACAAAATCTGCGCATATGTCGGGGCGATTGGTATGTATATGTATATGTATACATATATGTATATATTTGTGTGTATATAGGGTGTAGGGTCCAGGGTCTAAATTCCTTCAAGGGGGGCTACATAGGGCAGTATTCTAGTTGTTATTAAGGCGGATACTAGAAGGTTAGACTATAGTGCAAATGTCAGGTGGATTTCAGAGCAATGTAGTTCGGGTGCTTGTAGGTCCATGGGTAGATAGGTAGCAGTGAGAAAACTATAGTTTTGACCCGACTTCAGCCTCTTTGGCTGGCGTGGAGGCCACCTTACAACTATGCATGAACCTCCAAAGTGAGGGAGGACTTCTGCGTGTATAAAACATGTGGGGAGGGGAGTGCATTTGGCTGGTCATGTTCGGTCCTCTTAGGTTTGCTTTCGTAGAGGTTGATAGGAATGAAGAACTGGTTCATGCAGTTTGTGCATGTTATGGAGCCTTAGTGCATGGTTTCAATTCTTTGCTAGGCATACCGGGCGGGGCTTGAGTATCAAAAAGATCCAATGTCTCGGTTCCTGTCTTCTTCAAACCCAGGTCCTCATCCATGGGCAGTGGCCAAGATTAGGGTCCCATTTTTAGCATCACCCTTAATAACCTCTATAATAGTCCCCCATATAATCCCCTATATAACCCCAGCTCAGGAGTTTCAACCCTGAACCCTCAACCCCTCATAATTCCCTACGTAACACCCTTTAAGGAGTTTAGACCCTAAACCCTGAACCTCCCTTATGGAGTTTAGACTATAGCTCATATGAAATGACTTGTTAACTGGCAGTTGGAAACGCAGCTTAGGCGCGAGGCCGATGAAAGGCATTGATGGGTACTGAATGCTAAGCATATGGTCTAGGGTTTCGGGTGTAAATAGCGGAACTATACGTAGTATACTCAGGTCATGCAGAATTGTTTATCTAATTGTATCATACCCCTACATCCACTCAATAGTATTTTTTGTAGTGAAGCTCAGTTCTCACTAATGCCGAGATGGCTGTAAGGCGTCTTGTGAGGTCTTGAAGGCAAGCTGACTCAGGATACACCAAGCTTGCTGCAGGACGAGGCCTACTCAAATGCTGGCAGTTCCACTATGGGCTATTAGACCTTTAGGGTACCTTAACCTACCTTTAAATAGGGTCCTAATAGGGAATTTTAGGGTCTAATAGCCCATGGTGGTTTTCCGAGAAACGTTATATTCTTCTTTCAAGATGATGACCAAAGAGAGAAGAAAGTATCCCCACGAGAAATAATCCCATCACCCTACTATGACATGACGTCCACCCATTAATATTGATCAATTCGGGGCCCGAACAATTGTTTACTACTAGGGTGTTTATTCATTAAATGAATTAGATAGGGCTGCCTTTAGCATCCTTTAAACTCAACGAAAAACCAGGACCCCCATTCCACGTCCGTGGAAGTGTGGGGTAGACCCTATATCTCGAGCCCTATCCAGAACCCTCTGCCGCATGCAACACAACCGGCCTCCTCTGGCATGTCCTAGGCAAAACGAGGTAGTCCCAACTGAGGGGGTCAGGGGAATCTAGTAGGTAGGATAATAATGGGAGGATAGCTGGGGTCATTAATTCACATATGGGGGGGGTTAGAAGTATAGTTGCTAAGTCGCCCTGACCCTCCAAGTAGGTCGACCAAAGGCCTTTCATTTCATGCAGTATGGGAGAGCTGTGGGCTGAGGACTTAGGATGTGGCGTGAGGATTGATTTGGGGATTTACCAAAATAAGGGATCCTTTATGGAGTTCCCAATAATAAGGACTACAGTATATCAGGGTGGGGGTCCCCCTGTTTTGGGAAACTACCATTTGGAGGTTCATGGATGCTTAGACGTGATGATCAATGCACTACTGGAAACGGCAGGGAGCTAACCATTGGAAACCTCGGTTGCTTCACCTACCCGCGGCTGGCGTAAAGAGTTTGACAGTTGAGGGGTAGGGGATTAGGGCTCAGGGCTCCGCTTACTTTTGAGATTACATGCTTCAGGGTTGAACAGGGATGGTACGCCAAGCCCCATCCAGGACAAACCATACTCTTGACCATAATTAGCCCAACAGGAGCGCCCGACTTGGAAACCCTACATAGCAACTAGCACCACCCTACTTTCAAAACCCACGACCTAAGTCCCGTGAGCCCCATGCACCTTGATCTATGATGATGCTGAGCTTCCCGGCTCCCGAAAGGTTATCCTTTTGGGCGGCTTTGGGTAGTAGTTCCCTCAACTAGGGGGACCCCGATTTCGACCGGGACCCCCAAGAAAGTACTCCTAATGTTGGGAAACTACCATACGTACTTCAAAAGGTTGACGGTGGCCACTCAGGACTGTACCTTGACTCCTGAAAGAGAACACTCGTGTTTGGGTCTATGTCTTTTGCATGAAGTAACGGGGGTTATAGCCCTCTAGGTACACGGTTGGTACCTCGCCAGGGCTTGTAGGTTGTGGGGTATGTAACGGGCATGTGCGGTCTGAGCCTACACTCCAAGCCCCAAACCCTAAGAATACAGGCCCACACTAGGATCCCAGTGTTCCGAACTTGCATACTAAGAAACCCCACACCCCATAAATAGCCCACATATAATACTGTAATCTACGGGAACGGAAGTATTCGCTACACCCCAATTGAGCCCTAAACCGTGCGGGGGCTTTGAAATTCGTGTTCTGAGGAGTGGCTTGAGGCCTAAACCCGAAACCCCAAACCCTAACTCAAAGCATCCTAAGTACCTATATAGGGGATATTCACCCAAGCCATATGACAAATTCCTACTATAGAAGCCCCACTTTATACAGTTTTGATGCTTAGCCCTAAACCCTAAACCCTAAACACTAGGATCCTTTGTGTGAGCTGAGGTGTCTGCCCGCAGGGTCTGCTGGAAGCCGGCCAAGAACTCCCGAACCCTTCGACAAATCTCAGCGGGGCCGAACTTGGAGGACCTTAGGATTCGAAAGGGAGGGTTTAGGATTTAGGGATTAGAGTTAGGGTTTAGGGCGTGTAGGGCTTAGGGTTTAGAATTTAGGGTTTAGGGCTCGGGAATCTTGAGTTGAGGGGCTTTATGGAATCTCAAGATGAGCTTTCGTCTAAACTCCTAGTGTCCCCCTCAATGAGACCCTATAATACTCTCCAATACCATCCCCTAAATAGCCCGCTTTCAGGAGACTATAGCTCAGACAGGGTTTGGGGTAGGGATTCCTAGGATTTTGGTCTTCTGTGGTTGCGGTTTAGGATTTACGGTTTAGGGTTTAGGATGAATTTGGGGCTTTGGGGTGTCCAGGGTGGTTAGGATTTACGGTTTAGGGTTTAGGATGAATTTGGGGCTTTGGGGTGTCCAGGGTGAAAGTTTTGGGGCTTACGGCTTCAGGGGCTTGTAGGGTCTGATCCGTGTACTAGTATCAACCTTACATAACCCCTACGAAGACCCAAATAGTGGCCTACTGCAAGGGTCTAAGTACGCAAATAGGATGTGAATTGGGCCCGAAACACTTCTGTAGGAACCCAGCTGGGCCTAAATTACATCCTATTTAGGTACTTGGACCCGCAGGGATCTTCAAAGGACCTGTATAGCCCAAGAAACAAGCTAGCTCACCTGAACTCCCTGCAAAACATAAAAAAAAGGCTGTTAAATACAGCCTGGACAGCCAACAATATTATTATTGCTCCATGTTCCACATCTAAAAACGATACTATACACTCCCAAACCGTGGTCTACTCACATGGGTCCCTACATTACTTGTTCTGTCAGGGAAGCCCGACGATGCAGAGAAACAAACTCAAGCAGTGTGGTGTGTTATGAGGCAGCACGGATACACTTTGAACTTGCGAGCCTTACATGTAGAGGCTTCTGGCAATCTAATTACTCGTAATTCGTATCCATATGTTGGAAAGTTCTAACTAGGGCGGATGAGGTGAAAAAAAGTTTTGTCTGCAGCATGTATCTTACATATTGGTACCCACTATAATGCAAAACGTGTTTTTCCTGAATGAGGACTTGGCCGTGATTCAGGCCGCAATGGTCCTTGGGCCAAACCAACAAAGATAGCTAAGGCAGGGATTAATGTCTAGGCTTGTGTGGAGGGACCTTCGTTTCCAGCGAGTCCCATACTCAAATGCACTTTAACTAACAATATACTTTAGATGATGGCATATAGCTAAGAAGATTCCAGGAATAGGCTATTGGGCTGCCTGGACTTAGGCTTCACTCAAGTTGCCCGAGGAGCCAGGCGACATCTCTCTTCCCTAAACCCTATAAAACCTAAACCCCGTATCATCCAGGAAGCTCTCTGGAGCTCAGATAGGCACTCTGCAATGCAGGCTCGCCCATTCCCCGTGAGAACTCAAAAGGCTTAGGGAAGAGGGTTGAGGGTCTAGGCTTTGGGGTATATGGAACCTGAACCCTGAACCTGAAACCCCAAGTTGAGAAACCACATCGAGAAAACCCTGCATGTTAAAACCTTGACCCCAGCTGCAACCAGCCTCCTAAACCCGAAACACTAAACCCTAAATCCCTAAACCCTAGACACCTCCTCCCTCCCAAACCGCAGCAGTTTACATCAGATTCTCTCAGAATTCAATTACCCAACGTCTTGAATATGATGGTTTTGAGCACCCACTACCATGATCTCAATGGTGTTTGAGTCCGAGTATCCGAAACCATCATACTTGGGTCCGGCGCCAAAAAGGTCCACGGCTTAGGGATCCAAATGCGTGGGTGGTTTGGAGCATTGAGATTTGAAGGCCCTGAGCACACAACGATTACCAAGCACCTCAATACCCAGACCCTCTAAAGGATCTCAACACATGGAACCCCCTAATAATCCCCTAGCTTCCCCAGTGTAGCAATGGGTTCATTATAGGGGGGGTTCCTGAACCCAAAGCCCAAAACCCCAAACCCAAAACCCAAAACTCAAAACCACCAACCCAAAGCCCGAAACTCTAAACCCAAAACCCTAGGGTCTAGGTAAAAACCAGAGCTGAGGCTACGGCATGAGCCAGATGGAAAAACCCTGCACCCTGTGCGTCCACCGCGCGCCGCATGAGGCCTCAGGCGGCTTAGGGTTTAGGGTTTGGGGTTTGGGGTTGAGGGTTTATAGGGTGTAGCATTCAGAGTTTAAGGTTTAGGGTTTAGGGCCTCAGGCCCGAAAGTGTCGAATTTAGACCAGGCATAAGACAATCTTGGACTCTTCCATGTTACAAGGATCAAGCTGTGTCGGAGGGTTCCCCACCCTCACTGGAGTGGTGTTTTTTTGGTGGTTAAACCCAGTAAGATAATATTCCTTATATAGAATACTGTACCCAAAAGGAGGATATAATCTTACTCTATATTGGGTACCATCGTATCCCCAAATACAATACTCACTCAGACTGAAAAGTTCCTAGTTTTGTTACCAAAATATAGTATCCTCGTCCAGTCACCCATCTTCCTGGATCCTAAAACCCAAACCCCAAATCCTAAACCCTAAACTCCCAAACCCAAACCCTAAACCCTAAATAGTAGTTTCCATGTTCTTTTCCATTATCCCTACATAACCCTTTATAACCCTATATGTCCCCATATAACCCTATATTATCCCAATATCCACCTCCTCAACCCTTTAAACCCATTATCGTAGTTTCCAAGTTCTTTTCTTTTTTCCCCAAAATAGCCCTACAGTTACCCCAATATTTCCCCAATGGGCACCCTAAACCGTATAACATGTCTTACTACCCTAATATATAACTCCTATAGAACACCTCTATGACCCCATTATATAAAACTCCCATATAACCCCATCTAACCCCATTATCCTTACAAACCCTCACCCTAAACCCTAAACCCTACACCCTAAACCCTAAACCCCATTTCTTGACGGCCAGGCTCCCGGCCACGTAGCCAATCTGCTGCTTCGTGCGAAGCACGTCGAAGAGTGGCTCCGACATGAGGTCTGACAGGAGCTCCACCTTCTGTCATAGGGTTTAGGGTTTAG